>VSMD01074793.1:0-32663 GCA_008750895.1 Mirza zaza
CCGTACTGCCCGCATATTTATCACTCTGGAGGGTCTTAAAAAACTTGTTGGTTGGTGGATCAACCAATAATGGTTAATTGTTCATTAAAAACGATGTAGATTGCAGGGTACAAGGCAATTTTTGTCAGTGCGTATTCCTATAGCAAAGGCCGAAATAATTATTGGGGTCATGGAATCAGACCATGAAACCTACTGGGCTTTGACCACATTAGACTCAGTCCATTTTCTTGTGCTTGGTCAAACTAGCCCCTTAATAAGCAGGCAGATCGCGCTCGCACTCACGAGCCGGCCCGACACCCCACCTCTGGCAGGCGTCCAACCCCACAGGGTCTCCGGCTCCCCTGCCTCTGTAGGTGGCTGTGACTCTCCTCCTGGCTGCGGTTCAGAGGCACCCGCCTCTGCTTCCCCCGCCTGTCAATTATCAGTCTCCCGAGATGGTCCCCAAGGCCCACCCTGTTCTCCCTAGCCTACAGTCACAAATGACTGCTTCAAGGCAGGCTGGTCTTTGTTTAATGCTCCTTTCATTTGACTTTGGGCTAAAGAGGAAGATAAATGACACTCTGTCTCTTTAAGGTAAAAAAGAGGCATTAAAAAAAAGACCTATTTTTTTTTTTTTTTTTGCCTTTTAAGAGAAAAAAAAATCCTCCAAGTTATTAGGGGAAAGAAAATCATTTGACTTAAGCAGCCTCTGGCAATCTGGTGAGGCTGGGAACAGTATACCTGTCAGCATCTATCAGGTTTGGAAAACAAAGCCATCTGCATATGGGGAAACGAAGGGGGGCTGGGGAAGAGGTAGGGAATAGCTAATGAGGGATGCAGGGAACACCCCACTCCCGGCTGGGGGGCGTTTCTCGGAGGTCCGGCTTTCTGGAGCTGGCAGGGACTAGAAAAGTCCAGACATTTAGGGAGGGAGCAATGACATGTCCGGACTTGCAGAATTTTTCTTAATAGTCAATACAGATTTTTAAGAGTTCGTCTAATCTAAACCATTCATTGTTTTAATATTGATACATAAAGAAACTCGAGACGGTAAAAGAGAAGTAGCGTGGCCAAAGCCACACTCGATTTGTGCCCAAACCAGGGCTAGAATCCAGGTTCCTTGGCATTCTGGGTTTGGTGCTTTCCTCTGTTGACTCGATTCCCTTTTCTCACCTGTTGGACATGCCGTGTCTGTTCTTCTTCCTCTCTCCTCTCCAAGTCCTGCCCCTATTCTCTCTTTCATTCCAGAATCTGTCCCTGTGGACTCCAATGTGACCTCCCTGTCTGATTCTTCCCTCTGATGACTCCTGATGTCCCAGCCCTTTGCCCGCCCGCCCAGCTAGGCGGGGCTCCGCTGGAGCGTGCTTTTCTAGAACGGAGGCTCTGGCTTGCTCCCAGACAGCACCAGATGCGCGGGGACCCAGCACCGACCTGCCCTGGGGCTCGGTCCCTGCAAGGTCAGGTGCACTGGGGGAGGTGGGGAATATTCCTCGGGGAGTTAACGTTCTCCCCACAGGCGAGGAGGATGCCCAGACTGGCTGACCGTGTGTAACCCATCCGAACTCTCCTTGTGTCTTGTCGCCACGCCATCAATCTACACTTGTTTATCCGTTTCTGGGCATGTGTCACGTCTTCGTCTGCAGCGAGCACCCTGTCACTCCCGCCTGCCCTCGACTCCCAGAGGTCAGACCGGGAGCCGCTTCCTCCCTCGAGCGAGCTCTCTCGGGTGCCTGGGGCAGGCGCTCTGTGCAGGGGAGGCTGCCCTCGCCCAGCCCAGCTGTCCCGCGTCCAGTGACGCGCTCTGCGAGCATCCCAGGCCCAAGTCAGGACCGTCAGGACCCTCTCCGGGGAGTTCACTGTAAAGATCGCATGCTGAGTAGATATCAGCTCGGCCTGATAGGAACCTCCGAAGGGCAGAGTATCATTTGAAATGAATATGGGGGTAAAGTCTACAGCCCGTTATCCTGGGGGAGCCCAGAGTTCTGACTCCCAGAAATCCCACCTCTTGTGCCTGCCAACAAGTCCTGTGTCCCTGGCTGCATGTGCTGGTTGAAACTGGGACTTACTGGGATGCCGTAACCTGGCCACAGATGGCCAATTAAAACTCTGTTCAGGCCCCTTAGTCTCTAAGGGGCAGTGCCCGTCATTCTTATCTTCTTTCTATCTTTATTTTCCTTTGTTTCATAAGATTAGAGACTCCTCAAGCTCTTAGAGCCTGCTGAAGGCAGCAGAAAGAGCACTAGAGTCAGACACCTGAGTTTTTATCTCCTGCTGGCTATGTGCCTTGGGTAAGGCACTTAACCTCTCTGAGCCTATTTATTCTTCTGCACAATGGTGGCCATATATTCACTGCATGGGGTTATAATGAGCACTGAATAAGAAAAAGTATGTCACTCATTTATTCAGTAAATATTTCCTGAGCACCTACTATGTGTTGGTTGCTGTCCTGGATGTTGGGGTTCCATCAGTGAACAGAACATGCAAGCAAGCGCCTGTTGCATTCCAGCACCCCGTTTTAAATCAGAATGAGTACGGTGCAAATTGCAACCTGAGTGGAAGATACAGTTCCATCCCATCGTGCATTCGCCTCCACTCCTTATCCAGAGGAGGCTCTGTTTAAAGAGGGGAAAGAAGAAGGAGAGAAGCACAAACATTTAACGAACCCCATTTCTCATAAATCACACCTTTTATTCCTCACCTATGGTGTGTGTATTACCGTCCCCACCTTCCACATAAGTAAACGAAAACACCAGCGGGTCAGTTAACTTGCCTAAGATTTCACAGCCGGAAGGTAACAAAACCAGGATTTGCACCGAGGCCGTCTAACTGTAAAGACCCTCCCTTTGGGCTTCTCCAAGCCTGTCCGCATGGCACGTTCGCTTTGTGCCCCGTGTCCCATTTAGTAACTCCGGCCCCCAAAGCCGGAGGGAGTCATTCTGTGATGGGTTGGACAGGGGCGGAGGGGGGCGGGGCAGCTCGCAGGTGCTTGTGTTTGTGTCTGCCGCGTCTGAGTGTGTGTGTGCGTGTGCGGTTTCGACGACAGGGATCTCAGTAGGGAATTGGTATTTGGGCTGCTAAATAACCACAATTTGTATTAAGCAGAAACATAGTCATTATGCACCACGTGCGGGCTGCCGCGGCTCGCTCGCACTGGGGAAGAGGGAGGCTGATGGCGCTTTGGCCTGTGGTCTGGTGAAGAGCTGCCACCAGGGGTCCTGAGATGCCCTTCCGGGGGCCAGATGTGGGGAGGGGTGATGGGAAAGCAAGAAGAACGGGGTACTGGGGCTCCGTGCGCCTCAACTTCAGGAGACATGTGGCTCATCGCCTCCCGTCTCTGTGGGGCTGTCGTCAGTAAGGCCATTCCACTTCTCATTAACGCAAGTAAATACGCATCCTGGCGCTGGGCAGGGGACACATGTGTTGATATTTAATTATATAGTGTGCGCTGAGCGTATTATGGCGCCTCCAGGGAATGGCAGCTGCATACAATGAGGTGCAATGGAGTACATTGAGACTACTTAGTTAATTAATGCATTAGCAGCTCCCTTGGCCCCAAGTGGGGCGGGTGTGAGAGAGGGCAGAGATTATCCTGGTGTCCGCAGCTCCTTGCCGGTTCCTCTCTTCCTCTGAGCCCTTTTCTTCCAGAAGCTCTATAAAGTCCTCAACCGTCAGGGCAGTCCCCATTAAAAGCGCTGGCCCCGGATCGAGTGAGAGAATGATGTCCAAATTGAGCTCTGGCAGAGGTGAAGCTTGGGGATCAGACGTGGATTTCCTCTTCCTCATTGATGGGGATCCCCCAGCGACCTGGAGATGCCAGGAGTCAGTCAGCAAACTGACATGCCAACGCAGCCCCGAGCTCCGCTCTCTATTTTGGGAACTCCCTGGCTGGTTCGGTAGCCCCAGGTGCAGACTCAGGTGTGGGGCTATGCAGTGCACAGAATCCCACTGTGCCCGCCACTGCTGCTTTGGGGCGAGGCGGGAGGAGGGCTGAGCCTAAGCCTGGCGAGGTGTGCCAGACTGAAGCCAGAGGTTACGATCCATCTATGTACAGACTAAAAGGAAAGAGACACTTTCTCCCTAAGTTTCTTCCAGTATTTGTCCCCATCTCCCCCAAACTCCATATTCCCCTCCCCCACCACGGTTAATTCTTACGTATGAAGCCCTCATGCTGTGTTCTTTGCAAACCTCATTGTTATATGACTTTGTATGAATACACTTGTTGGTTTTCCTTTTTTCACCCCGAAACCCGTGGACTTTATCTCTCATTCTTTTGAATTCACAGAGGCATGCTCCAAATGCCTCCACTTGCATTTGTTATGAAACCTCATGGCTAGCTATATTGCGCCCTCTCGAAACAAGCCATTGGGGGCAAGGACCAGATCACTGTCAACTTTCTGTGCCTAGCACCATACCTTGCACAGGTGGCACTCAAGCAGTATTTGAAGAGGTGCGCGCCACACTCGGCAGATCTTTGGGAAGTCCCTGCAGGCAGGTGGTTATGTCTTTTTGCCTTCTGGGATCCCCACTCCCAGCTCAGCGGGCAGAGCCTGGCCCGGGCGGTGCTGGCCGGCTGGCTGCTTTACCTGCAGCCCAGCCTAATGCCCGCTCTCAGCGCAGCCACCTAAGCCAGAGATCTCGACGAGAGAAGGTGTTCTAGCAAATCCATGCCTGGGAATAGAACTCTGCTGCTGAAGTTATTGAGATTTCTTTTCACTCTCTTGCAAAATTTCACTATGTGTGGTTGTGTTCTTTCTATGCCATGTGTTCAAGGTGGGAAACATAATCTGCCCTGACCACTTTCTTTGCAGAGGAGGGGGGCGGTTGTAGGGAGGGGGCTCTCTTCCAGAGTCCTCTCTCCTTGGTGGCCCACCGGAGATGGGGCCTGCCCCCTCCTGGGAAGTAACCCGCAGTTTATCTGTACAGAAGAAATAGCTCTCAGCTGTGGCAGGAAGCTCTCGGGGGGACCTTCCTGAGCAGGAGGGAGGAGTATAGTAAGCTCGGAATCAGTTCGCCAGTGGGGGTCGTAGACCAGGTGTCCTCTTCTCTGGTCAAAAAATGAGACCCAGATCCCCTGGCTCATGCTGGAAAGGATGAAGTCTCACCTGGAGACCTGAGGCTCCTCTCAGTCCCGGGACTGTGCAGTTCTGAGATGGGGCAGGGACGCCACGGCTGCAAGCTTCCTTCTGGCTCCCGAGGGAGGGGAGACAGCAGATGCCAAGACCAGCCTAGTGCAGGACAAGCGCTGGACCGAGTAGGGGCAGTGAGACTTGTGGGCTTTTAGGACCAATGAAGTCAGATGGGGGTTCTCCCTGGGCTGTTGAGGGGCGTCCGGTGGGTGTTTCCCTAATTAGAGAGTTCAGGGAAGCAAAAAAGTAAGACTAGAGCATGCAGGAGGAGCCCGGGTTAGGAAATCAGAAAACCCATATAGACGTCCACGCTGCCGCTTCCTAGAAATGTGGCCTTGGGCAAGTCTCATAAATTCTCAGAGCCTCCTATTCCCAAATATAAAACCTAGATAATAGTCCTCTCCTCATGGGGCATGCTGGGAGGCTGCAATGAGGTATTGTATGTGGAATCGCTTCACAAGCAATAAAAGCATTCTCTAAATATAGGGTATTATTATTTCCTCCCATCTGAGACGTGGTTCCTTTTCCCGGGTAAGAGAACACGAGCTATAAAATGAACGAGCCCCTCCCCGCCCCCGATGCCAGCTGACAGGCTAATGGTGCCCGAGCACCAGGCTGGCAGGGAGGGAAGCCGGGTGACTGCCACGGTCCCCACCCAATGCACGGCCGGCTGTCCAGACCTTAGGAAAGAGGCGACATTAATCCCTCCCTCTCCGCAGGCCCTTGCCAATCACTGTGGCAAATTCAAATTGGAGGCCGCAGAGAAGTGGAAGGTCCCGCAGCTTCGGCTCCATTCCTGACTCCCCGCCCCAGAGGCCTCTCCTCACTGCAATTCCCAAGGCACGGCCCCCACCTAAGCCTCTTTGCTAACAGAGTATTTTTAACCTGCCACCTCCTTGCGCTTTGCCGATCTGCAGACAAGGGTCCGGGCGAGATAAGAGAATCCATTAGTGCCGCTAGAGTCAGGCAGCGCCTGCTAAGTACGTCCTTAGAGCTCCCTCCCCGCCCCGGAGCCGCTGCTGGACTGACACCCGGAGACCTCAGGGGACCAGGCTGGGCTCGGGGGCCGCGTGAAGGGAGCTCTGCAAAGGAGTTTGTATTCCCCTTCTAAGGCATTTTGAAAGATGGTCCCGGAAAAGCCCTTGCTTTTTAAGGAGCTAGACGATCCTACTTCTAAGATACTCTCATCTTCCCTTTGCCTTCCAAATCTCACAGGGGCTTGGGGAGAATGTATTTCTTAGAAAATGTCTGGAACCAGCCATCACAAGAAAATAGCATCAATAGGCAACTGGTGCTAAACCTCCCTATTAGAAGGAGTTGGGGGGTGTGTAGGGGGAGACCCACCTGGACCCTCCTACCTGTTGGATTAGGGCAGCGGGGGGAACGGAGAACTTCAGAGTCGGAAAAGGATTCGGTGGGTGGCGAGGGGGACAGAACTCTTTGCTCCTCCCTCTTACCCCGCCTCAGGGAGCTGTTGGTGGAGATAAGTGCAGAAGTGACTTTTGAGGAGCAAAGAAGGGGCAGAGGGGCATTGGGCTGGGAGGGGCTCTCTCAGGAAGTCAGAGATCTCCTCTGCTGGAGCCTGCAGGGCTGAAGGTGTCCCCTGACCACAGGCTCTCTGAGCACACTCACACACAGCTGCTCAGGTCGATGTCCATGCTAAGCTATTCATTATTGCCACCCGCCAACACGGTACGGAAGTGTCAGAACCCGTAAGTGCGGGGAGAGTAGACAGGTGCACACGAGAATCCGTCTGTGTGTGGAGCACCAGGGAGGCACAGCCCCTGGGGAAATGGCGGTGAAAAGCCACCATGCTGACATCCAAGGGCGCGAGAAGGCCATCGGGCCCAGAGGCGGAGACCATTCACTCACGTCGCAAGTGTTGACGGGGCAGCGACGTGCCAGGCACTGGGTTCGGCACTGGACACATCAAACAAAACGCAGGGCGGCTGGGAGAAAGGACACTAGCAAGTCATTGCACCTGTGACTGCTTATTCCGTTGGTGGCCAGCGTTAGAGACGTTTGCAAAGTCCCATAAGCAGCCTGAGATTCTGTGACTAGGGAACCAGAACTGTTGGGGGAAAGGGATTCAGAGAAAGCTCCCTGGGGAAGTGATACTGAAGCCCACTTTTAAATGCTTCGTCGGCCTCTCTGTTGCACCCCTAACGTGCACAGTTGAGAGCCCCCAACCCATGCCCCTTGGGGCCACCCATCCACCTTCCCTGCCAGCCATTCCGGGCACAGAGGAGCTCCCTCTCCTTCATTTCCCACATTCAGTTGGCTGCCAAATCCTGTCCGTTCATCTTTTCCTGGTCCCCCCACCTGCCCTCCTTTCCTCCTCCCTTCCTCGGCCCAGGCTAAGGCCTTCATCACCCATTCCCGCCCACCTCCTCCAGGTGAGCTTCCACAGTTTGTACAGCTTCGGAAGGTTGCCTCTGCTCCCAGCTTCCAGGGTGCAGCTGAAACTTGAGCAAGGTCCTGGCATCTCTCCGCCAGAAACACTTCATCTCTTCCTACATCCCTTCCCCACTGCATCTCGGCCACCCTCATGCCGCTTAGTTCCAGCTTTGACAGTCCCCTCTTCTCTTTCCTAAGTGCCCCTGTGCCTTGGCTCAAGTGCCCCATCCCTGCAGGCTGAAGTCAGATCCCACCTCCTCAGTGAAGCCTTCCTGGTTTTGCCCCTCTGTAATCCCGCATTTCTTATCACTGGCTCCAGCATTTAGCAGAGGCACCCTTGTGTGTGAGCTACTTATATTCCTTTCCCAGAGGCAGTGTGCACAGCGCTGACTGTCACAGACTTGAAAGGACGACTACCTGGCTCTGTCTACTTAGTAGGAGTGTGACTTTGGACAAGTTGCTTAGACTCTCCGAGCCTTCCTTTTCTCTTTGGCGGTGCAAAGATAATAGTAGGAGCTACCTGAGAGGGTTGCAGTGTGCATTTAACGTCTTCATACGGGGAACGCACACAGGACAGTCTTGCTGGCTGCTATTTTTATTCCATGTGTTATCTACCTTCTCTGTCTAGTGCTAAACTCCGGGAGGTCAAGAAGCATGCAGAATTCATCTTTGCACTCCCCCCAAAAAGATTCGGCCTCTCCCCATAACCTCCTTGCAGAAAGATGCACCAAAGGCCAAAGCTAGAAAGGACCTCGGAGCTCACCTTGAGCAAACGCTCACGTTACCTATTGGCCAACTGAGGCCCAGACGGGCTGAAGGACTTGCCCAGATCCCACAGCCAGACACCGTCGTCAGGAATGTAATATCCAGGTCTAACTCACATCTCTCCTGCTCCAAAACAAAGCTATTTCTATCTCCTCTTTGGAGAAGAACAGATGGTCAGTGTCATCTCCAGCCTTCCCTTGGCACATCACAGAGCTGCACTTTTCAAATCACCCTCAGCCTTCTGCCCGCCCTGCTAATGGATCTCAGCTGTCCTGAGCCCTTTGGCCTCTCCTAATGAAGCGGGTTTCCTACCTTCCCATCGGGGCGCTGTGCTTCTGCACAGGGTGCTGCGTGTTCTTTAAATAAGGAGCTACAAGCAGCAGGGTTTGGGCTTGGCCTTGCCAGACACTCCAAGGGGGAGAAGGAGAGAGACCGAGTCCAGGCAGACCCCGAGGGCTGGCCACCCGGTCCCCCACCCCCACCGCCACCTACCCTGCCAGGCACCCCGGCCGCATGCGCTGTGGATCTGATACAATCTGGAAAACGCATTAAACACTGCACAGAGTAGCTGACGCATAATTAATAAAGTACTGATTTTGGCTGGAAGCCTCAACTTAAAATAGCACGATGACTGTGGGGAAAGGAAGGGCAGGGAGCGAGGCTCCGAGATGGCACGTGATGAGAGCCGAGCCTGCCTTTTCTGAGAGTAACAGGGTGCTTCTCTCCAACGCGCTGAAATGCAGGAGGCGGGAGAACCGAGCCCCCTCTCTCTGAGAGTGACAGCCACTGCCAACACACACTGAACGCAGGGAGGAGAAAGATTTTCTTTATTATTATTATTATTATTATTAAAAGGGTGAAACCGAGGGCCAGCGAGGCTACATGTCTTGCCCAAGGACACTCGGACGTCCCGGGGCAGAGCCAGGCTCCTGTGCCCTGGGGCAGAGCCAGGCTCCTGTGCCCTGGGCCAGAGCCTCTGCCACCTGTCTGCGCCCTGGGACGGCCGGAGACCACCGTTCCCGTGGGACTGAACGCCTCTCCCCTGAAGGTGCGCATTCCGGGACTGTTTTTAATTTGAGAGGTGTTTTAATGGCATTTCGAGACAGACTGTTCGCTCACGGATCCTCCAGAGAGGCTGAAGGGAGCTTCACATATTCTTTGAAGAAGCAAAAAAAAAAAAAAAAAAAAAAGGCGCCTTTTCTTCTTTAAGAACACTCGGAGAGCCCTTTGCTGCAGTTAACCAGCCTTCTGGTGTGAGGGGAGAAGCTAGAAGAAGGCTTGAGAAGGAGAGGGAAAGGGGAGGAAAAGCTTCCGCGGTTGTTCAAATGCCTGGCCTCCAGGGCTCTCTCTATTGAAGCCCGGGCCCTGCTGCTTTCTGCCAGAGATCCCAAACTCCTTTTTTTTCTGAAACAAAATGCAAATTTCAGCCCAACTAATCAACCCTGGTAGGGCGGCATCACCTCGAGCCTGCCGGTCATTAACAAATGACCCAAAGCAGACCTGAGCACCAGCTACAGGTGGAGGAGGCCAAGATGGAAGGTTCTGGAAACTCCAAAATCACCATAGAGCAGAATTTTGATATCAAAGGGGAAACCGAGGCACACTTCTTCAGACAGGAAATCCTGGTGTGACTTCCTCGTGCCATTTGGAGTAATTCCTTCCTTTCTCTACAAGGCAGAAGTGATCTTGATCTTGTTTAAATAGCAGTGAATGGGTGAGGACATGTGAAAGTCTATTATATTACAAGGCCCAGTGGGCCCTCTCTGAGAATAATTAATCTATCAATCTATCAATAATTAATCTATCAATTAATCTATCAATCTATCTATCAATAGAGACATAGCACCAGCCTCTGTGGCATGGTGTGTGTTGCATCTGTTTCCAAACCCAAAGCACATAGTAGGTCCTCAAAAATGTCTATAGCAAGATTTAGGAGATCAAAACCAGATCTGTGCTCTAAACCTCCCAGAGCCTCAGTATTTTCGCCTACAGGATGGGGATAAAGAGAGCTTGTCTTTCCTCCAGCCTGCTGGGAGGACTGAGCGAGATGCAGTTGCCAGTCTGGAAGCCACATGGCGGGAGATGCTGTCATGCTATCTTATCCGGCTGCCTTGTTCTTCCTAGTTCTGTGTTCTCCTCTCTTCCCTCCCATGTCTGGGTCAGCACCAGCTAGACAGATCTGGTGATCAGCGGGACACAAGGAGTCCCCCTACCCCCAGGCTCCCCCGTGCAGGCACCTTGTTCTCAATTATCCAGAACTTAAACCCAGAACCTTATACAGCTACTTCTTCCCAGGGGGGTATAGGTCAGAGCTCCCGAGCCAGAGGCCCAGCTGTCAGCCAGATTCCCAGCTCTACCCCTTTCTGCTTCTAGGGGGTTTTGTGCTAATGAAGGAGAGAAGGGACAGAGGAGAAATGTGCTATCTATCTCTGGGAGCAGAAGGAGTGAGGGGGAGGCCGGCAGGAGCCACGGGTTGGGTTTCACTGGCATTCCAAAGCAGGCCTTCGCTGTGCAGCTGAATCAGAGCCCAGGGAGCCTCCAAGACCAGAGGAGCCTGGAAGTCGACTGTGGGCAAACCTGATAGCCCATCTGGAATCCATCCATGGCCCGGCTCCCTCCCCCGTGCCCTGAGCTCACTGGAGGAGCCATGGTGGGGAGCAGAGCCAGGCACCCCAGCCAGCAGGCTGGGCAGATTCCCCCTGCGCCCCAGTGCCAGCCCACAGGCCCTGCGGCCCCAGCCCACCTCTGGAAGTGCAGGTTCTCCCACGCACCAGCCCCAGCTTCAGTTCCTGCCCCTTTCTCTCTGCGAGCCAGAGTGAACTGATGTTATAGCTCCAAGTGGTACAGAAGGAAGGAGAAAGAGCTGCAGAGTCCCAGCCACACCCGAGTTAGGCAGGGCCTGAGACAGCCGGCTCCATCCCACTGCAGCAAGAAGTCTGGGGGCCGCCATGGCAGGCAGCAGGGGACTTTCAGTGTGCACAGAGGGGTTGACCGGCCCTCGGCTGGCAGAGTGCCAGATCTCCTTGGATGTCTACTGTCCCAAATCTTCTATCACTCCAACATCCTAAATGCCCAGACTCTCATGACAGAGGAGAGCTGGGCACTGGAGGAAATGGGGACTGTACAAAGAGCAAGGGACAGCCCTTTGCCTGGGGCCTTGTGCTGTGCCCTCAGCTCTGCCTCGGTTTCCCTTGTGATCTTGAGGGAATCATATGCTTTCTTGAGGACTCTGTTTCCTCTTCTGGGAGAGGATACCTGTCCCCACAGGATGATCATGAAGATCACAGAAGAAAAATTAGGTGGTTAAAACAAGCAAAAGAAAAAAAAAAAATGTCAGTAGCAGAGCATGCCCCTAGCAGAGCAGATGACAACGCAATGCCTGTTCTATGGACAGTGGGCAGCCAGCTCCGAAGAGTCCCCCCCGCAGAGTGTGTAGGAGAAGGATCTCCCCATTTTTCTGGCCTCTCTCCCACTCCCTGGATTGATGGGAGTCAGGAAGGTTTTGCTGTCACCCGCCATGTTTGATTAACCTTTGACCCTCACCCAGCCAGTGAGCAGGGGTGGACACCTGGGGGCTGTCCCTCCCTGTCCCACACGGACAAGCACGGTGAGCAGGAAGGGACACTCTCCCTAGGATGCCCTCTCCTGGTGTGTGTGCCGCTGGAGGTAGGGCCCGCCACAGGGCTCCACCAAGAAGGGAAGACCCCGAAAGGCAAGGAAAGCGACCCATTTGCTGGAGAACCCCACAGGGCCAGAGGCAGCTCAGACCACCTGGAGGGAACCTGGCCCTTTTGCCCGCCACAAATCTCTTTTAACAACAAACTTTGAGAACAGCCTGTTTCCCCAGTGCAGCTTCCTGCACAGTGTTTGCCTAAGCTGCCTGTCCAAAATCCCTCTCCAAACAGGAGGTTTCCTGCCCAGCACTGGCAATCAGAGAGCTAATTATCTGGGATTAGCGATGGAATGGCAGGGGTTGGGGGGGGGGTGCTTTTAATTACAGAAAAAAAAATTAGCCCAACTGATGTCGGCAAGGCCACTGGGATTAGAGCTGAAGTCCAGGTCTGGACACAGGTCACTGTGGGAGGTGGGAGCGAGTGGCCTGTGCTCTGGGGCGGGTGTCCTCGGCTCCCAACGGACTCTGGAGTTTGGGGGCAGACAGGGGACATGTCTCTTGGGGATCTGGGAGAGGTCGTGTGTGTGTGTGCGTGCGTGTGAGAGAGACAGAGAAACAGACAGGAGTGACAGAATGACAGCACAGAGAAAGGCAAAGACAACAGACAGGCAGAGACTTTGGGATTGACGGGAGAGAGACAAGGAAGGGAAGAGGGAAGGGAGGGAGGCAAGCGGGGGTTAAAGGGAGGTTATGGGTGAACACAGACGGACGGACAGACAGATCAGATGGACACAGGCCCCGTGAGCTAGCGTTTCTGTTACTTTCCCTTCGTGGGGGGAAGAAGAGAAAGGCGGGCGGAAGAGTTCCTCTCAGCTTCCCTCCTCCCTGCAGTCTTGCCACCTCCTTCCCTCTTTCCCCCTGGTGTCTAGCACACTGACCCGGTTCTGCGGCACACAGCGCAGGTGAGCAGTGCTTTCTCTCTGCCTGGCTGGGGGACGAGGATGGCTGAAGAGCTTGGAGTCCTCTGGGCCCCGAGGGATCTCGAGTCTCCTTCCTGAGGCCCTCAGATGGGGCTTTCCGCCAGACAGCTCCTGCCCTCTCTCCTACTCGAAGAATCTCTTGGCTCAGAAAAGCGTTCATTCATTAATTTATTCATTCATTTCTTTTCTTTTTGCAAATAGTTACAGAGCATTATTAGGGGCCAGGGCCCAGCCAATCTATGGACTTTCATCAGTGTAGTGGAGTGCAGATCAACCACGTGGTCTGAGTTCTGAGGGGTATCTCCCCTCCTGGTCCCTGTCTTCCAACATCTCACTTACACTTAGAACATCCTGAGAGTGGTCCAGCCTCACTCAGAAACTCCCATGCGCCACCTCCCACCTACAGGGACAGGGTTAGAGCAAACAGGACAAAGACCTGAGCATACATCAAGGCAACACACAACAGGGTGCAAATTCACGTGGTACAAAGAAAAGACGTGAGCATGATTGTTTGCATGTATTCCATCCCACTTCTTTCCAAAGAAGGCATTAAAGTGACTTATCTAAAAGATCTGGCAAACATATGTAACCATCACCGGCTCGGAACTCGAAAAATATCCAAGCCACAAAAGGAGTGGAAATAAATATGCTACCAAGAAGGTCAAACATAGGTGCCAGGACCCAGCGGCAGGCTTGGCCTAAGTGTCCCGGCAGCCAAATCGCAAAGGGAAAGATGAAAGGAGCTAGAAATCTCTGCTCTCTGCTAGAAGGCAGCGTCCCTATTTTTCAGGACAGACGATTCCCAGACATTACATTCTATAAGTGATTTATCATGTGAGATCATGTACAGAAACCAGGACGCGAGTTTGACATCAAAATCAGAGGCTTCTTTCATATGGCAGTTTCTGATACCAACTCCTGATAAAGCGCCAAGGCTGTGACATATCCGTGCAACAATCAGCGTCCAAGGAGTGACTCTGACGCAGCAACAAACAGTAAAAAACAAAGCACATGAGGCCATTAAGGAAAGGGAAGCTGGCTGGTTGAGCTTTTGTGGCTTTCTGGAGCTCTCACTTGATTCAAGGATAGAATGCAATTTTTTAAGCACCCTGTTGTGCTTGGCGCTCTGCTAAAAGTTGAATAAAATGAACTATATAGATTCAACTTCTACCTCTGGGAATTTATAATTTATGTTGGCACTTAGATAGGAGCTCAGGCAGCAGAGTAAGAACATTAAAATGACAGACAGGAAGATGTTAACATTATACACGAGACAAAGGTGAGTGTTATTTTAGAGAGGCAAATGGATTAATAAAAGATTTTATAATCAGACTGACTCGCGTTCAAAATCCCTCTCTACTGCTGGCTGGCTGTGTGACCTAAGACAAGCTACCTAACCTCTCTGAGCCCCAGTTTCTTCATCAGTGATATGTGTTTGGAGGATTAAAGTAGATAGTCTGCGTTAGGTGCCTGGTGCCATATCCAACGCATAGTATGTGCTCAGTAGGTGGTCACTACCCTCCCACTCCAGGATGATTGAATAAGTTTCCCCTCTTAGCGTGGGGAGAGAAGTTATGAGAAGGCACAAAAGAGCGAGAGTTCTGCTATCCTCTCCTGGGAGGCTGAGGACCTGTTGACTCTTCTGACGCTTTCTGTCCAAGTCATTTTCTTCCTGGTGGTCAGGACTGTCCAAAGCCATTTCTGGAGATAGTCCAGCGTAGATGGTCTCGGGGGAGCCCAGAATTCTCTCTCCCTTGGATCTGTGTGTACCCCTGGGAAATCCATGACCCTTCTCTCTCTCAGCCTTCCTCCCCTCCTAGGAAATGCCCAGGGCTTGGGTTTGGCAGCCCTGGAAGGTCGTGATTTAGGCCGATCCCTCCTTACCCAGCCCCAGGGCTTGCCCACACCTCACCCGCCAGGTGCCCGGTCGCTGCTTGTCACGGGAGGTGCCAGTGTCAGGTAGAATGAGGGGCATTAACTCCCGCCCCTCCTGGAGGGACCCCTTGTCCAGATTGGTTGTCAGCCGGCCCCAGGCAGCCTCCAGGCGACAGCGGAAGGGGGTGAGGACGGGAAGCCACTTGGCGCCGGCCTGCCCCCCTGCCCACCCCACCGCACCTCCCGACACTGGGACCAGCATCCCTTGAGCCACCAAGCTGGGCAGGGACGGAGGGAGGGGCAGATCTGGAACAGCCAGGTGTTGGGCCGGGGGCCAGGCCGCACCAGGCCGGTCCTCAGACACACCCCCTCCTCCGTCCGTCCCAGCCTCCCCCCTGCTTCTTTGCAGCTTCTCTAGTACTTTCCAACTCACTGCCAAATTGTCAAAAGCTATGAGAGGCAAAGTGCTATTCCGTTAATGATTCCAGCCCCTGGAGAGATGGGGCGCTCTTTTAAGAGGAAAAAAAAATAAAAGCGAGAGGAGTGGGGGTGTGGGAGGGGCAGGGGGGATGCTTTAGTATTTCACACAAAAGCTGCGCTGTCGCTCCTTCCAGCTCTTTTTAAGGAGCAGATGAGAAGTGGGTAGGTCTGCCCTGAGCTGCCTTCTCTCTGTGGGTGAAGGACCGGCGCCTCCCCCGCGCTTTTCTCTGTTTCACAAAGTGAAAAGGGTCTGAGTCAGAATGCTGCCATCCTCTCTGCCCAGCGGCCTCCGCGCCCTGTGTCCCTCCCCAGTGGGCTGCGAGCTCCCGCCTTTGCAAGGGGCCCCTGCCCTGCGCACCTGCTATCCCCACCCTCCTCCTCCTCCTCCTCCTCCTCCATACAGAGCAGGGGTGGGGGAGGGGGGCCAGTTGCCCCCATGAGCCCCTGGAGAATTCCCTCCCTGCCTGATTTGCCGCCTCCGTCTGGCCCCACCCAAGTCTGTGCATCGGAGAGAAATCAGTCATTCACGCATCCTTTTCCAGTCTCCCAAATGCTTCCACGCTCCGCATCTTGTCCCCGCCGCAGCCTGGTCACACGGGCATCTTGTTTATTACCAGTTTCGTAGATGAAGAAAGTGAGAATTAACTCCCAGCCAAGTGGCCCTGTGTGTGGCCTCCACCCCGGAGAGCTAAGGCAGGACGCCAGCCTTGACCGGACCGTCAACACCTGTCGGAAGGGAAGCTGGAACTGCGGGGCTCGGCAGATCCAGACGAGACCTGTGCCGTCTCCAGCCCCTGTGGTCTCTCAGTGCCATCTGGCTTTGGGAGTGGGGGGACTCAGTAGAGGTTACTTTGCTAAGACGTGTTGTTGTCCCTAAGATAGCTCATCGCTGGTTGTAGACTGACGTCCCCTGCAGCCACTCCTTGGGGACGGCAACGCGGCTGTCCAGGTCCAGGAGCAGAATGTGCCGGGCGGCGGAAACCTCTCAGGGGTCAGGAGGATCTGGGGAGGCCCGAGGAGCGGAGTGGAGGCTGCACTTCGCTCACCCACTGTTGAGCCTGTCAGATATCCCGCGGATGCTCAGGGGAAAGGCAGGACAGAGTTGGCTCCTCACGAGGCCAGGCCCTGCTTGCCTCCCTGCCCTCCCCACCAGACGCGGCACCTGCTGTGCTGCAGCCAGCACCGGCAGAGCCTGCGAGGTGGCGCTCTGCCCGGCAGCTGTGGGCCGTCGGGCGAGAAGAGGTGGGCGTGGAGGACAGGCAGGTGTCCAGCCAGCCAGAACAAGGTGACCAGGAAAGGGTCTCGGGGCAGTGACAGCAAGGACCAAGAGGATCCCTGCTCCCCTCTCCACCTTCACTAGAACTCTCTGGCCCCAGAAGAATAATAGCAATGAATTAATGAGGGGTCTGTTGTCACGAAGAAGCGGCTCATTATTAAAGCCCCTCTCCTGGGAGGGGAGATGGGGAAAGGTGTGAAGACGACAGCTATTCAGACAGAATCTTTTAAAAAGAGCGGGACCCCCCCCACCCCTGCAGCTGTCTGTTCTGCCCCCGGGCCCTGCCAGGCAGTCAGACAGACCAGAGCACACAAGGGGGCCAGGGCTGCAGGGGATGGGGCTTTCTGATGTCACTTTCCTTCCACCCTCCTCTTCTTCCACTGCTGCTGGGACCCCAACTCTGACCCCATCTCAACCCTGGCTTTCTACCTGCCTTTGAGCCAGCAGGGCCCCAGCCTAGTGGCCCCGGAGTTCTTTTCGAAGCAGCACCTTCAGTGTTTATACTGCTATATAGTGTGTTTACATACCAGATTCCAGAAGATTCTGGGCAGGTGGGGTGGTGTGGAGCAAGAGTCCTTCTTTCCCTACCCATTTTTTTTTTCTAGAGATGGGAAAACAGAGGCCTAGAAAAATGAAGACCCGACCAAGTTCAGATCCTGGCTCTTTTACCTACTAGCAGCGTGACCTTGGGGAGGTTCCCCACCCTACTATGCCTCAGTTTCTCATCTCTAACATGGAGATAATAGTAGTGCCTACCTTGCCGGGTTGTTACAAGGATTAAATGAGAAAATGTGTACAAAGCCATTAGCATGATGTCTAAGATAACAGGTGTTAAATAAATGTGAGCTGTGAGTAATGGTCCACTCCTGTCAGGTCTTGGCAGCAAGGATTTGTTCATTCCATGAGCATGTTTATTGAAAGCCTAATATGTGCACAGTAGTACTGAGTGCTGAAGGATTTATTCATTCCATGAGCATGTTTATTGAAAGCCTACTAGGTGCATGGTAGTGCTGAGTGCTGAAGGATTTGTTCATTCATTAGCATGTTTATTGAGACCCTACTATGTGCACAGTAGTGCCGAGTGCTGTAAGGCACATAAAGCTATACAAAGCAAAATCTCTTCCCTGGGAGCTTAATAATCTTAGGAGAGATAACTGCATATACTCACAAGTAACTGTGCCAAGAGACGCACAAGGTGCTATAGAAGTTCAAAGGAGGGATCAGTGCAGGCTTCATGGAGGAGGTGGCATTTGGGTTAGGCCTTGAAAGATCATTAGGATCTAGGAAGTAGAACAAATTGTCAAGTAAAGTCACCGAAGACCAAAAAGCTGGGGACATAATTGGAAAATGGTGAGATGGTGCTGTTAGCTCGACCCTGGCGTAACAAACTGAGAAGTGTGAACTTTTCTAAATTATCGAAGGGGCTGATTAAAGGTGTGATGTGTGTATGTGCATGAATGCATGCAATGATTTCCTTTTTTTCAATATTCCAAAAGTAGTGGGTATGTTCATCATTAAAAAAACAAAATTTAGGAGACTGAGATAAGCAAGAGAAAGAAAATTACAAACACCTGAAATTTAAGGATTTTGCATACAGAAAAGGCAGGATCAAACAAGTGTTTTAAGAAGATTAATCTGGCGGTGCTTGGTAGAATAGATTAGAGCAGAAATATGCTGGAGGCAGGGAGATTTCCAGGGTTATTGCAGTAGCACAGATAAGAGGCAGCAAAGACTCAGACCCAGCCGCGAGCAACGGGAGGAGAAGTAGGTACAGTGGCGCGGACGTGGGCTCCATTTCTCACAGTTACCCTGCGTCTTCTGCACCCTGCTATACACATGCCACGTGAGCTTTTTAAATGACTTTTCCTTTTAAATTCACCGGGAGTCTCCAAATCCAGGAGCAAGCCCGGTGTCAGACAGCGGGACTCAGAGCTGTAGAAGTCCCTTCTCATCCCTACAGCTGCAAATGCCATTCTGGGCCCTAATGAAGGCAAAGATGACTGTCCCACATTATAAAAGGCAGGGCAATCTTAGGCCATTGAAAAGAATGAGTTAATTAAAGAGAGTAATAACCCTCTCAAACACCCCCCACCCTTCGCTTTTTTTTTTTCTTTCCAGACTGCAGGTGGCCTTCTTTGTCACACTGGAGGGGACAGCTGTAGGGTTCTATTCTGTTCCCCAGGACTTAGCTCCAGAAGCACCCAGCACTTTTTAGATGTTGTTTCTGGTCCCAGTGCAGGCCTCGTCCTCCGGCTTGACACAGGGAGAACCGAGGCCCTGGAGAGAGGCGGAATGACAGAGAAAGGCACAGACAGGCTTCGCATCAGACAGACCCAGCTCTGACTTTCACTCTGCCACTTCCTAGCTGTGTGATCCTGCTATAGACATTTTTTTTTTTTTTTTTTGAGACAGAGTCTCACTCTGTTGCCCAGGCTAGAGTGAGTGCCGTGGTGTCAGCCTAGCTCACAGCAACCTCAAACTCCTGGGCTCAAGCGATCCTCCTGCCTCAGCCTCCCGAGTAGCTGGGACTACAGGCATGCGCCACCATGCCCGGCTACTTTTTTATATATTTTTAGTTGGCCAATTAATTTCTTTCTATTTTTAGTAGAGATGGGGGTCTCACTCTTGCTCAGGCTGGACTGGAACTCCTGAGCTCAAACAATCCGCCCACCTCGGCCTCCCAGAGTGCTAGGATTACAGGCGTGAGCCGCCACGCCCAGCCCTGCTATAAACACTTAACATGTCTTGTTCTGTAAAATGGGGAGGCCCACCTCGTAGAGTTTTAGAGATGATTCGTTTTGCATTCCCAACCGTTTGCATACCAACTGACATAGAATAGATGCTCAATAAACATGTCAAGCTAAATTAATAAAGAGAGAGAAGCTAGTTGAAAGCACTATGTATATTCAGTCTCAGGAAGTGCTAGTTTCTTTTTCCTACCCTCTTTTGGGGAGTGAGATGGGGCATCTCTAAGGCAGTGAACCTGCCTGTCAATGTCCCTCATGCCATTGTTCTAACCATAGGCTGCTCCAGAGCTGGGGCAGAGAGGCTGCACCACCTGTCCACAGGGACCTAAGGGGTGGCTCTAAAACATCCCCAGTTCAAAAAGCCTAAGAGGTTTGATTCTTTCCTGAAAACAAGCAGGACACCCCCAGGGAAGGAACCTGCATGCAGTGCCCCGAATGGAGATTCCGAGTGCCCCACATTTCCAGAACTTTGGGTAAACAAGTCTCCAGATTTGGCAGAAGTTCATCATTATTCTTTATTAATTCCTCCTACCACCCCTCTAGCTCCCCACTCCCAACTCTGTGCGCTCCGTGTGAATTATTGCTTTGCTGCTGCGTGATTTGATTTCATCTAGAGCTGCTTAATGCTTTGGCTGTCCCTTGCTGTGTTTATCTTATTGTTTCCCAGAACAATCGAGTGCTTCCTCTGGCCCTGCCAGCCTCGTCTTGTTCCTGGAGCCTCCTGACCTGCCCAAGCCCAGAGCCCAGAGCCTAGAGCTGGAACAGCGTTTAAAGGTGGGGCTGGGCTAAGGCCTCAGCCCTGGGTTCCTGAATCACCCCACATCACTCACTTTGCATGACCTCTTGTCCCTTCCCTGTCCTCGGAGTTCACAACCCTCCCTGGAAGATGCAGAACAAGACATCTGGATTCTTGTTGCCTCTAGGTCTTCGTGTCACTTGCTTCTGGGTGGCACAGGGAGAAGCCCAGGGGACAGGGTTCTCTGTGCCTTTGTAAAGTGCAGTCTGTCATCGGCCATAGGAAGGAGTGGCACAGAGGCCATCCCTCTCAGTTTCGAGAGCAGTGTGCATCGGGGATGCTCAGCCATCCTCATCCTCCCTCTGCTGATGAGGAGCCACATTTGGATAAGGCAAACCAGCCTCTGGAGCTCCCCACCCACTCTCTCCAACCTAACCTGCAAACACTTAGCTTTCTCATAGTAAGTGATCAGTAAATATCCACTACCTTCACTGTCCTCGCCAGCCAGGCTATTAATTCTCAGACTGTCCCAAGAGGCAGAAGTCCAAGGAACAAGTGGCTCCTCTGGGCACGCCTCCCTACATTCCGGGAGAAAGACCTCCCCATGGCCTGACCCCCTGAAATTCAGGAATCTCTAGCCACAGGCACCCTTCTGCTGGCCCCGCCCACCCTCAGTTGAACATCTAGGGCAGATTCTTAACATGCACAGAAATAGAAATAATTATACATGGAAATGTCAATCTGCAGTGTCAAAGCCCTGATGATTGACCGACAACTCCCTGGGGACCAGTGCTGGAAGCATCTGCATGTCAGGGGGAGGGCGTGTGTGCACACGTGCACTCGTGCATGTGTGTGTGTGTGCGTGTGTGTTTAGGGTGGAAGTAGAGGGGTTCTCTAAGCCTAGCATATCTTAGCAACCTCCTTCCTCTTCAAGGACCGGAAAGACCCTTGGCCCGTTTCCACTATTCCTCTCCTCTCCTGGCTCAATGCAACCCACAGGCCAAGTTTTCCAGGCTCCTGCGCCCCCTCCAATTATCCGAGCATTTAGGGCCAGGCTCCCAGCGATCCTCCGGGGAGCCTCGGCCTGCTGAGCTGTGACCCTCAGGCTTAGTTAAGGTTTGCACGGCTCGGAAGGCAGGGCCAACGACAGGCACCCTGGAAGTTGCTGCTGCCACGTGTGTGTGTGTGTGTGTGTGTGTGTGTGTGTGTATGTGAATGCATGTGCAGGAGAGAGGGAGGAAGAATCTCAGAGACGGAATTTACCAAAGACTCCAATCTATAAATAATTCGGGTCATGAAGTGCTACAAAAATAAACTTCAGCTTGAATCCTCGCTCTCGCAGTACCAACTGCACAGCTGCAGATGCGCTCGATACGGGCAGCGCCAGCCCTACGCCACCTCTCCCCTTTACAGGTCTGAACGTGCAGACACACACACACCACGGCGAGCACGTGCAACGCACATACACACATACATACACCACAGTGTACACATGCAACACACATACATACACCACAGTGTACACATGCAACACACATACACATACCACACGTGTACACAGCATGCATATACATACACATGCCACATGCCTACACACCATGCATATACATACACATGCCACACACCTACACACCATGCCACACAGTGCACATGCAACACACATACACATACCATACACATACACACCATGCATATACACACCACATACATGCATACACACCATACACGCACACACTAGTACATACTATACACACAGGAACACACCGTACACATGAGCAGACACCACACGACATATAACACACACACCACACACATACGCAGACGTACATACCATGCATGTACACACACAACGCCCACATGCATATATACCACACATGTGCACACGAGTACACCACACACACACAGGCACACCCCATACACATGAGCACACAGCACACACAGCATACATACACACATACACACCACACACATGCGCACATGCCACATACATGCACATACCACACACATAGCCACCAAACACACACACACATAAACACCACATACATACACACATGTGCATGCCCATAACACATATGCACATAACACACATATGCACGTATAACACACACCAAACACATACCACACACATACACACAAATCACACACAAGTTGACATGCAACACATACATTCATACACAACGCAAGGCCAGAGTCCTGACCCAAACAGAGCTAGAACCAAGTGAGAAAGGCCCCTTCAAAAGTGAATTTTAGGACATAAAGTGGTGAGACCTGCTGAAATTACTGTTGACCCTCAATAGCTCCATATCAAAAGTCTCATCTTCTCCAAGTACTCAGGTCTGAGAGACCAAGTTTCCAAGAAATCTGGGCTCAGACATAGCAATAACACCTTTACATTCACATTGCACTTTACATTTTCCAAAGAGCTCACATTGCTGCTCATGCCTTTCAGCTTAGGCATTGCCTCCTCCAGGAAGCCTTCCCCTCAGGGCCTCCTTCAGGCCAGGCGAGCTGCTGCCCACCCCCAGGCTGGTCTCCCTGGATCCCCATGCCACTCATTCTCTTCTCCCTGGGGTGACCTGTGTGTTTGCAGAGACTTAAACCAGGCACAGTGGCACGTACTTGTTGTTCTTGCTACTCAGGAGGCCGAGGAAGGAGGATTGCTCAAGCCCAGAAATTCAAGACCAGCCTGGGCAACACATCAACACCCTAGGAAAAAAAAAAAAAAAGACTGCAAGAATTGAATTGTCCATTTGCTCATCCCCAGGCTTCCTGAGGGGATCTTATATCATTTATCACAGTGTCCCCAGCTCTTCCTGCAGGCTTAGCTCATGGCAGGCACGTAATAATTGAATATTGGACAGTACTGAAATTCATAGAGCTATAACTTACTTCATTTTCACAATATCCTTTCTCAGCTAGGAAGGATGAGAATTACTACCCTTATTTGGCAGCTACGGAAACTATTACATAAACAAGTGAAGTGACTTGCCTGAAGTCACACAGCCAATTAATGAGAAAATTGGGATTAGATCCCAGCCCTCCAGACATGAGGCAGTACCTCCCCCGGTGTGGTGACGCCTCTCAAACCAATCTCTTTCCTGCCAAGAGGAAGGAAGATTCCCAATTCTCCTGCTCTTCTGTAGCTCTTGCAAAAAAAAAAAAAATATATATATATATATATATATATATATATACTATTACTGCTACAACTGCTACTACTACTAATAAAGTGATATTAGAGTACCGAATCCCAAGTAAGGGCTCCATAATTTAGGGCTAACTAGAAAAGAAATTGATGCACAGGAAAAGGAGTTTGGAGAGGACTGCAGGTGAGTTAATTGGATATGCTGATTTGAATTGGATGTTCAAGTAAAGAGGACATCATTAATTTCTGTACAGACATAGCTGTGATTTAAAGGAAAGATACTAATAGGGTTACTATTTCATACTCACGCAACGCCAGACAGTAAATCTCCCCTGAATTTTACCTCACGCACTCCTGCCCCAAAGCTAGCCCTGATAAACTGAGCTTAAGCTCCCCTCCCTACCCCCCAACATTAGGATCTGAGATTATTGTTGCTCCCAGGAAATTGTCCCACTTTGACCTCAGGGGTCTGAAGGAGGAAAAGTGGGTAAGAAGAGAGTTTGGACGTTCAGTGTCCCCATCTACTCTGTCCCGCTGCACAGAACGGCTCCGTGGGCTGATATTCTGTTCTCTTAAGCATGCCACAAAGTGGCTAAGCATCCGGACTCTAGGTGTGAATCCCAATTGTGCGACTCTTCTGCTGTGTGGGCTGGGGAAAGTTGCCTGACTTCCCTGTGCCTCCCATTTCTTACCTGTAAAATGGAAATCGTTATAGTAGTTACCTCAATGTTCTTGTAAAGATCAAGTGCATTAGTTTTTGTCACATGCTCGTAACAGAGTCTAGCACGCTGTAAAAACTGTGTGAGTGGGGGCTATCATGAAATTCTGTAGGGGAGCAGGGTCCTTTGAAAATTCACCGAGTCTCCCACTGCCTTCTGGCACGGCCGCATTTAGCCACGAAGCAAAAGAGGTTATCCTAGGTTGATTTTACACTCAATCCTCCTAGGAGGATTTTACTCCTGAGAAAGAGACTACACTCTCCTGTGGGCCACCATTCTGTAGTCAAGACTGTCTTCCTAAGAGGAATTCTTACTAGGGCAACCTGAATCTCCTCGTGCAATAGTTTAGACACTCAGCGAAGGACTGTCACCACCTTCTGTAGCAGACTGTCCTTGTGCTACCTGCCTTCCGAGCCTTGTCCAAGCAAAATGGCCCCAGCAGTTTCTGCATATCCACTGCGGTCAAACCCTCCCCAGGAGATGAGAAGTCTAAGGGGAAAAACATAGTCAAGTGACTCATTCCACGGTCCCTGTCACCTCCCTCTTCTGCCCTGTGTCCAGGCTCCTCCACTGCCTGGTTGGACCCTGGGATCTGCGTAGCCTGGGCTTGACCTGGATTCATGGCCTCTTTCAGTTTATTGTTGTCCTTGTGGTCATTGAAGTCTGGCCCTGAAGACACAGGCTTAAAAGCTGAAGAGAGCTGTCACTGGGTGGGACAAGACTCCACCGCTAGACTAGACTCCAGCAGTGGGCTTTTGTTCTGGGGACTCCTTACCTGTCCCCTCACTACGAGGCAGATGTCAGGCAAGGCTGGAAGGCCACTTTGAAACCCCAAACTTCCCACCCAAGACTGAGAGAGATGGAGAGTCACAGCTTGAACCCCACTAGGACCCTTGTCCCCAGCCACTCCCAGGGCCTTCTTTCCATCAGCCACGTGCTGTCCCCTGCCACACACCTGGGGGACTGGAGCTCAAACTAGCCCCTGCTTAGACGAGCTGGCAGGGTTTAGGCAAGAGGAGCTCCAAAGCCCTTGCCGATCCAGCAGTGTTTACAAGTCTGTGATTCTCCGTGGGGTGCACTGAGCCGACTGCTTCTCCCTGTGGTTCAGAGAGGAAGACAGGCTCAGAGGGACACCTCGCCTGCAGGTGCGCCATTAGGCAGAGCCCAAGCCCAGGTGAGAACAGAGTCAGAAGGGACACTGGACTCTGGACTCTGCCCACACTGGGGTGTTACCAGGAGGGAGAGGAGGGGACCAAGGGAGGGGAAAGGCTTTTGCCTGCCAGCCCCTGCCCGCCTCCTTCTCCTTGACCCTCTGGCCCCCGGGTCTCCATTCTCCATCTTCTCTGGCCCCTGCAGGTGTCTTGAAGGGTTACGCAAGCTCGGGGCAGACACCGTGGATTACGGGGTGAGTGGGGAGCCGCAGATTCCTTGGCCAAGACTGCCCTTCTTTGCAGGGATTTAGACCAAATGAAGTAGGATAGCTTAGTTCAGGTTCAGCACCAACAGCATTTTCTGTTCTCGTTTGGTTTTAGCTCTGACGCTGGAGAGTTATGTGGGTTTGATGCTGGCTTCAACCGGTACGTTAAAAGATTGAGGTTGCAGACAGGGGAAAAATAAAACCCTTCTGATGAAGTCTCCAATTCGGTAAAAAGTGAATGGTGAGGGCCGGTCCTAACTGAAGGCAGCAGTGTGTGACGATGACAAACGTTATCTTTGGTTCCATCCCAGCTCTCATCTGGCCATGAGCGCTGTCTGGTCCTAGGGACCACAGCGGGGGGGCTAGACCTGGGGTGCTCATTCTGTCTTCTGCCCTTGTGTCCAGGCCTTTCTGGGATCCACAGCAGTGCCCAGGCTGGGGACTGGCGGCTGCTCCGGCTGGCAGGGAGTCCACCAGCCTCCTCGTCAACTCTGGGCCAAGCCTGAGGGAGGGGCTCGTCCTGCAGCTCCCAGCGCTGGGCCAGTGCCTTAGGGAGAGACTTCAGTCTCCCTGGAGGAGAGCGGCTGTCACAGGCAGGGTGGGAAAGGCACTGAGACATGTTACCTTCCGAGACGGGGTATGGCTCCAACTCAGACAAGAAGCAGAGCCCGGACCTCTCATTTTATGGGAGCAGAAAAATGAGGCCAAACCAAGCAGAAGTCGTGGCAATCACATCTTCTCTCCGCCACCTGCAGTGGCCCAAGATCTTTTGTGACTAAAGACTGAAACATTCCTGGAAGGTTCTCACAGAAATTTGCATCTGTCCCCCTAAAAACAGAATTGGGCTTCGAATGTTAAGGGGAGGCTTTTCAATGGTGGGGTAGTTTCCTAGACAGATCTTTGTTCTTCCTTCTGCTCGAATCCTATAATCAGAATTGCCCTGCGTGGAGGGTAGTAGCCTCAGCCCCCCATAACGTCGTCGTTGACTCCTGGCGTCTCTCTCTGCCCTATGAGAATGACCCCTGACCCCATCCCTGGGAGGAGGGGCTCTAGTGACAGAAGACAAGGCAACAGCTTTGAACAGCAGGAAGCCAACTAGCTGGATAGAGAAAGGGCAATCATGGCGCTTAGGGGAATGAGAAGAGGCCAGCCCACAAGGGGAGTGGCTAGGGCTAGGATGGCTGAGAAAGGTTACTTGGTTCCATTGAAACTACTCCCTAAACTTCAAGCCCAGGGCCCCCTGAGTTACCTACCAAAGCAGGTGAGGAGGAGAACACAGTATCCCAGCATCTAGGACCTGCTCCCCTGTTTCCAACCCTGGGGTCTGGGCACAAGGGCCTCAGGCAGGAATCTGCTGTGTCTGCCACTGAGAACTCCAGGACCAGTGCTTCCCACCCTACCATGGGCTCATGGTCTGCTTCCCACCCACCCCTGGTCCAGCCCAACCTGACAGGCACAGCCCGTGCCCTGTCTCAGGCCCTCAAGTATGCAAATTCTCAGGAGGGTAGAGAAATAGGAATGGAAGTACTGGTCCCACTCCCCCAATTCTGCAATAAACAATGCTGTCGTCCCTCTCCACTCTGCCAGTAAGGACTGAAAATGCATCTGTTCATCCATCCTTACACATGTATTGTGACGTCAGGTACCAAGCTTGGTGATGGGGGTGAATAAGTCATGGGGCCTTGCCCTCAGGACTCTCGGTGTGGTGGGAGGAATGGGAAGAGGAGGAGATGGTTAGGAGTACCAGAGAGAATCCAAAGGACTTGAGGAAGGAGGAGACTTAATCTAAAAATCTTGCAAAGAAAATGTCTTTTAGCCTCTCACTTTGATTCAGCCCCAAAGAGTCCAGGATTCGCTATCAGTTGGTGCACAGTTCACGTTCTTGCAACACGCTTTTCTCAAGCATTCCCTTTTATCCACCCCCAGCCACGTTCCTAGCCCTGTGCTAGTCCTCAGAGGGTTATAAGATAAATGGAAAACATATCCGTGCCTTCAAAATGTTGACAGGACTTGCGCACATCTGAAGCAATTAGAGAACAATGCAAGTTGGTAGTCAATACATGTTAGCTAGTACATATACAATGAGCAAATCAATTGATTATAATCCCGGGACAAAATGTCTGGTTAAAAAAAAAAAAAAGGCATCAAAGTGGGAGCAAATTAATTAGCCATTAGAGAGACTGGGGAAGGCTTCGTGGAGGAGGTGGGGCTTGAGCCAGAGGCTGTGTAGACGGACAGAGGACAAAGAAAACAGGCTGGAGTATCGAGAGTTGGTCAACAGTCAGTTGTTACGCTGGAAACAAGAAACTGGGGGTGGGGCACATCCAAATCGAGGGCTCCTTGCCACCCACTTTTTGTATGACCTTTAGGGACCTCTTTTCTTTGAGGTCAGTATTCAATATAGGGGTTAGCCTAGATCCGTATTTCTCAAACCATGAGGCCAATAGCGTCAGCATCACCCGGGAACTTATAAGAAATGTGCATTCTCGGGCCTCATCCCACTGAATCAGAAATTCAGGGGGTGGGCCCGGCAGTGCACTTCGCCAGGCCCTCCAGGTGATGCTGAAGACAGGCTGGTTTGAGAACTGCTGGACACCATCGCTGCTTCTTGACCCTGGATGCTCATTAAATTCACCTGGGGAGCTTTTAAACCCAGAGAAGATGTCTGAGCCACACCCACTGAGATTCTGATTAATAGATCTAGCCCTGGCATGCATGGTTTTTAAAACTCCTCAGATGATTCTACCGTGCAGCCAAGGCTGAGAAGCACACACTGGACTAGATGGCTTCCAAGTCCTTTCTGACTCACTTTCCTGGGTCTAAGCCGGGTTCCTGGCTCCCCAAATTGCACAGGGTACATTTGCAGACAGTCAGGGCATATGTTTGGGGACAGGAAGAACTTCCCGAGATCTGAAAATCTTGACTCTGTAGATGACCAGCTTTTTGGTAGTGTGTGTAACTGTCCACCATTGCACTTGCACCTGCCACAGGTGAGGATACTGTGTACAGATGCCGATTCCCCTACCCCACCGCAAAGGGGAGTACACGAGCACACACTCACTTACACACGCATGCATCACATGGTGCTGTAAGTGTATATAGACGCACGCAAGAATAACCATGTAGCGACATTCAAAATCATTCCTAAGGGTGTATGCCCACACAAATAAATCAGAAGTCCCAGACCCAGAGCACTCAGCCTGCTTGGGAAAGGATTCCTCTTGGTAGGAACTGGGCTGTTTGAATAAGTGGCACTTCTGTGTATGGAGTGGCAACTGGGGGGTTAGCTATTGTCTTCCACAAGCTCCCTGCGCCAGGCAGAGGCAGGCAGCCCGCAGGGGAATGCCGAATGAAGATGCTAAGGACATCCGTGATTCTCTCTTGCAGATCCGGGCCGATGGTCCTCCCCATGGTGGGGTCCAGTACGAGATGGTCTCTGTGCTCAAAGACGGGAGCCCCATCCTCCGGGACATGGCCTTCTCCATCGATCAGCGCTTCCTGTATGTCATGTCTGAAAGGCAGGTAAGTGCTGACACCCACCCCTCCTTCCCAAACTCCAGGAAACCTCCCATGCTCTGTCACCTTTGTTCAGACGCTGTGCAGTGTAACAAGAGAGACCTCTGGCCCGTAGCACAGGGGTTCTGAAAGAGAGAGAGAGAGTCCTCGCAGGCGTTTGCAGGGAGCCAGAAAGCAGCAGCCGGGGGCCAGCCACTTCCCGGAGGCTTCTCGCTAGGCCGCAGCCCCTGTCTCAGCGAGGTGATGAACAGCTCTGCAAGAACGGGCCAGACTGCACGGAGCAGCTTGCTGTGATTAGGAGGTAGATTTACTGCCCTTGGGCCCACAGAGTCTGCTGCTCAAGGGAGCCAAAGAGGTGTAAATAATCCGGGCCTCCAGGCTGGGCCCACTCCTGGGAGAGACAGACCCAAGGTAGGGCCCCCCAAAGGAGATAAAAATCTTAGCCTGAGTCTTAGACTGGTGCAAGAGAGAAGCTGGTCAGCTCTGGGAAGCTGAGACTATGCCTGTGCAGACGGGGAGCCCCGTGAACTTGACCTCTGCCCTCTGCTGGATAACAACTGGGCAAATTCTCCGCCCTCTCGGATGGATAAAGCATCATTCCCCCAGATCGTATTGCCTCTGAATCCGTGTGAGCAGAAAAGGCAAATGCAGAGAGAGCCGCAGTGATGGGAGAGGGGCCCCGTAAGATCAATGGGGATCCAGAAAGCTAATCAGAGCCCTCAGCCGGGGCTGCTGCTTCATTCATTCACTCGGTCAGTCGGTTCACCTCGGCTCAGCAGCAGCAGTGGTCTTGTCATTTTTTCTGAACAGGGTGAGTAACATAAAAGCTGAAGGAGGAGAAAAGGAACAGTGAGTCTGTCTCAGCCGGTGAGGAGGCTGACTTAGGCTAGAGAAGGGTGCTGGTGGGGCTGGAGCACCTGCAGCTTCCGCTGTGTCATTCTCAGAGTGTCCTGCAAGGCGTCCGGGCATCCTTCTTTGGTGTCACCCTTCCCAGAGCTCTCTTTACCTCCTTGCTTTTTGTAAAGAGTCTGAGTTAGAGGCTGAGGGCTGGGTGGATGGAGGAAGGAAGAGGTGAGTGGGCACACGCCGGCATTAAGGGAAGCAGTGATGCAGTTCTAACTTGAAAATTACTTCTGCAGTATAGATGACACAAATCATATGCTAATTGCATGCAAATTACACCCAGATCCTCTTGAACCCACCTGTCTTCTGCACCTACTTTCATGTGGCCTCTGCCGTGGAGGCATAAACAGGTCCAGATGGGAACTTGGCGGAGTTGGAGGAGGCTTGGGCTAAATGAGAGGGTTAGATAAGACAGTCTTGGAAATAAACTCTGGCCTATTATTCCAATAAAACTGTCAGCAGGCCTAAAGAGAACCATTAGTGGGCACATATTTCCTAGGAAGTAAGTACCGGGAAATCATCGAAATGAATGGGACTTGGTCACTGTCCTTAAGTTGATTACAATCTGTTAATAACAAGGGAGAGAGATGTGTACCCATATATCTCCGTAACAGCAGATTGAATTCTATGAATGCTCTGCCTTTTCTTCCTATTCTTTGTTTTCAAGACAAAAACTTATCTTTTTAATAAAAATGGTAGATGCTCACCATACAAATTCAAGCAATGCATATAAGAAAGAAAATAGCAACAAGCCACCAAATCTCACTACCCAAAATGTAAACATCATGTTAACATTTGGTGGACGCCATTCCAGGCCCTTATTCACAAATAGATTCACACTTATTCGTGGACAGCTGGCAACCTATATGGGTGGATAAAAGGATGGTGAGAGGGACTGAACAGACCCACATTTGATGGGATATTGTCGAGAGACACTGTATATAGCTGATGACCAGACAGATAGATCTAGGTAAGAGCTCTTTCTTGGGTTCTCTGAGCCCAATGAAGTGGAAAAAGAGAAGTGACCACTGAGACCTTAGTGGAACTCAGAAGATGCCATTGCACACCTTTTGGCTTTGTGTCTCTTTCTCGAATGGGATGCTTCAAAATGCAGCCAAAGAAGAGGGTCAGGGTCAGGGCTGGGTGCTGATGAGTAGGCTTCAGGGAACATAGTGACCTCCTGGACCCGAATCTGATGCCATCTCTGAGAGCATCAGCCCCGGCCAAACCAAGGGTCCACATAGCTTATTTGCAAATAATTATCTCCTTTGTCCTCATCTTCTGCTTCAGGTGCCCAGTTCTTATGACAGCTGGCACCAAACATACAGGTTTAGCAGTAGCCAGACACGATGAGCAGATATAGGAAGAATCGGGTTTTTTTTTTTAATGCCACGGGGCTGTCTCTGCTCAAGTGAGATATTAGTGGGGAGCACCCTGTACCAGGTGGGGCTGCAGTCAGGAGGCAGAGTCTACGGGGGATTTGCGATGGAGCTCTGAGGCCTGTCACCTGGAGAGCCATAAATCGTGTAGAAATAGGTAGCCAGGTGACTTCACCAGGAGCTGGGTCCAGGGATGAGGGCCAAGAACAGCTCAGGAGCCCATCTGTCTGAGGCTGGCTGTGAGCTGAGTATTCCCAGACAGCTCTGTCTCGCAGAGGAAGCAGCTGACTGTGCGGCAGGAGAACAGTCAGTAAAATGAAGTCAGAGGTCCTGGGTGCTAGTCCAGCTTTTGCTAGAATTACTAGCATGACCCTCTCCAGGTTGCAGTTCCTCCTTTACAGAGCAGAGGAGTTGCATCAGGTAACAGGCTTGTCTCTGGAGTCCGAAGCTCCGATTGGGCTCCCATCCCCCCAGCCCATGTATTCGAGTGGCCTTGGACAAGTCACTTAACCTCAGTGTGTCTCACGCAAGGTCGACGTGAGGCTCAGCTGCGGCAATAAATGGAGAATTTCTTATTTCCTCATGGGCCACATAAATGCTGGTCGCTGAGATTCCATAGGGCCTCTTCCAGCTCTCGCACGTGACGATTCCGTGACTCAGGAGTGCAGACTGTGAGTATTGATGAGGAGGACAATACGGGGACGCCGGGCCCAGCCAGCAGGCCCCAGGAGCCCCGTGTTCTCAGCCTGGCCCCCCCTCTGACTCCCTGGGGGAGCTGGGCCCTCTACTTCTCAGGGACTTGGTTTCTCCACCTTTAAAGATAGAAATGATAAATCCAACTTTCAGATCTTAAAGAGATTCGGGATTCTTCTCTCTCCAGAAGATAACACTCTCAAAGTGTTATACAATGGGCTTCAGGTTAGACCAAAAGAAGAACTTTCTGAAGAGGTTGTGAGGCCATGTGTGCTCAGATGAGGTTTTTTTCCTGAAGGGCGAACACTCTAGAGAGAGTAAGAGTGCTGGTTTGGTTATGGGCAAGTGTGCAGAAGCTCCTCGACTTACAGTGGGGTTACATCCCCATAAACCCATCATAAGTTGAAAATATTGTTAAGTTGAAAGTGCGTTCACCACACCTAACCTACCGAACATCATAGCTTGGCCTCGCCTACCCCTAAACATGCTCAGAACACTTACGGTGGCCTACCATCGGCCAAAATCCTCAAAACACAAAGCTGTTTTTATAATGAAGTGTTGAATGTCTCGTGCAATTTATTAACGACTGTACTGAAGACGCAAAGCAGAATGGTCGTGTGGGTACTCCAAGTGTGATTGAAACTAAATGCGTATCACTTTTACAGCATCTTACAGTCAAAAATCGTAAGTCGTGCCATCAGAAGTTGGGGACTGTCTGTATTCCTCTTTGAGGCAGTGATTTAAGACTCTGTAGTTCTCAAAAAATTCTAAGACCTTCTAAGCCATCATGGGAATGGGGCTTCCCATCGCTTCTCTTGGTAACAAATCTCTGGGCAGCCCACTGCCATCCCTGCCTTCCACCCTGTCCCCAGCCCTTGTCTCTCTGTTCCTCCTCCCTTCCCCCAAAACATGGTACC
>VSMD01074794.1:0-23024 GCA_008750895.1 Mirza zaza
GTAAGCTTTAACAAAATGATGACATACATACAGAAAAATGCACAAATCATAAGTGCATAGCTGGGCACATTTTTACAAATTGAACACACGTGTGTTTTAACCAGCACTCACATCAAGAACTAGAATAGCACAGCACCCAGAGCCTCTTTTGTGCCTCTTCCCCTGTTGTTACCGCTCCGGTTCCTATTGCTGTATAACAAATCATCCCAAAACTTAGTGGGGAAAAATAACCATTTTATTATACTCATGGATTCTGGAGGTCAAGAATTCAGAGAGGGCACATGAGGGAGAGTTGTACCTACCCCTTGATGTCTGGCACATTGGCTGGGAAGACATGACGGCTGGGGTGACTCAATACCTAGGGCTGGAATCCTCTGGAGATGTCTTTCCTCGTGTGTCTGTCATTTGATGATAACTGCTGGCTGGGACCTCAGCTGGGGCCGCTAGCCAGGACACTTAAAGGTGGCCTCTGCATGTGGTTTGTGACCTAACTTTGAAAGTTAGGCAGCATCACCTCTACCATACCCTGTTGGCTGCTCGGATTCAAGGGAGAGGGACAAAGCACTCCTCCTCTCAAAAGGCAGAGTGTCAAAAACTTTATGGATATGTTTCAAAACTGCCATGAAAACTAACCATCCTTGTGACATCTACCACCATAGATTAGTTACACATCCATCTTGTGGATGCTTAGATTTTAAATATCTTGCTAATCCTGACAGCTTTGTGCTATTATTAGAATATCTTAAGGCAGAGTATACACTTAAAGTGAGTTTATTATTATTTATTTATTTTTTGAGGCAGAGTCTCACTTTGTTGCCCAGGGTAGAGTGAGTGCCCTGGCGTCAGCCTAGCTCACAGCAACCTCAATCTCCTGGGCTCAAGCGATCCTGCTGCCTCAGCCTCCCAAGTAGCTGGGACTACAGGCATGTGCCACCATGCCCGGCGAATTTTTTCTATATATATTAGTTGGCCAATTAATTTCTTTCTATTTATAGTAGAGATGGGGTCTCGCTCTTGCTCAGGCTGGTCTCGAACTCCTGAGCTCAAAGGATCCGCCCACCTCGGCCTCCCAGAGAGCTAGGATTACAGGCTTGAGCCACCGCGCCCGGCCTCTTTTTTTTTGTTTTTTTTTTTTAACCTAAAGAAAAGCAGTAGGTATGGGTGCTGATTTTTTGTCAGAACCAATTTGCTCATTATTTTTACTTTGTAATGGGGCTGGGGAAGAGCTCGTGTTAGGAATGGGAGATGAATTAGTTTTGCCATTTCCCTATTCCCCACTTGTGCTTGTGTTCTTCAGATTATCTTCATTCGGGCTGTGGTTTATTCGTAGGAATCTTTCAAGCCACTTTTCCATTTGGGGAGGGTTGCTTTAGTTAAAACCAGATGATCTAATTTGTAAATTCACAGTCCAACACAGGAATCGCAGAACTTTGGCATAAGCTAAACATGAAATGAAGGAGGACAGGCGCCACCATCAACCCTTCTGTGCTGTGAGATTCCCGTTCCTTTTTCAGGGTTTCCATCAGTGGCCATCTTACAAATGACTAAACGAGGAGGCCACTGTCAACCCATGTATTGTGTACATTACAGTTTAAATTCTTTCATGTTTTTGTTACCAAATAAATTGAAATAGAAGTTTTAATATTTTCTTCCTATGCTTCAATGAATCACCTTGCATACCCCATTTTGGAGATAACTGGCTTATTGAATTGGTCCCATTTTACAAATAGGATAACTGAGGTACTGACAGGTGAAGAAACTTACTCAAGGGTGCATAGCTAGCATGTGATGGAGCCAGCATTCAAACACATCTGATTGATTCCAGTGCCCATGCTTCTCTTATACCAGAAGATTCTGGCTAGTTTAGCAACACGCAGTTTCTGGTTTCAGACACCAGAGTGGGGGAAGATTGCTGAATCTCATTCACCCAGTTGGGGGCACCTTTCCCTCCTGGTGGCCTATGGCAGAGTAGAGGTTAGGATTAGAAGGGTGTGGGGATAACTGGAATCTAACTACCAATCATCCAGCCCTTACTATGTGCAAGATATGGAGCTAAGCATTAAATCTCCTCACAGCCCTATGAGAAATCTATATTAGTGTTATCTCCATTTTACAGATGACAAAACGGAGCCTCTGGGAAGTAACTTACCCAATATTATGCAGCTAGCAGGTGGCCATGCTGGCATCCCAAGCCAAAAATGAGATGACTCCTAAACCTGGGTTCTTTTTCTTCTTCTTCTTCTTTTTTTTTTTTTTTTTTTTTTTTTTTTTGAGACAGAGTCTCACTCTGTTGCCTGGGCTAGAGTGCCATGACATCAGCCTAGCTCACAGCAACCTCAAACTCCTGGGCTCAAGCAATCCTCTTGCCTCAGCCTCCCAAGTAGCTGGGACTACAGGTATGTGCCACCATGCCCGGCTACTTTTTTCTATATATTTTTAGTTGGCCAATTAATTTCTTTCTATTTTTTTTAGTAGAGACGGGGGGTCTCGTACTTGCTCAGGCTGGTTTCGAACTCCTGACCTTGAGCGATCCACCCACCTCAGCCTCCCAGAGTGCTAGGATTACAGGCGTGAGCCACCGAGCCCGGCCTAAACCTGGGTTCTTAACTAATACATGGAACTGCCCCTAATCCATCTGCCCTGTGGACGACATTATCGAGGTAAGCACACAGTAAGTTAGCAACATGCCAGGCACTGTGCTAACTGCTTTTCATGTGTTATATCTCACTGAATTCTCACAACAGCCTTGCCAGAAAGGTACTATTAGATCTTATGCCCATTTTGTAGATGCAGAAACTGAGGCTCAGAGAGGTCAGGTAACTTTTCCGAGGTCACATGGCTTCTAGCAAGTGGCAAATCTTCTACCGGTCTGGTAGAAGATCATTGCTTTGGGTAGAGATTGGAGAGAATCTCAACAGAGCCAGCCTTTCCTAGGGAGCTCACTATCCACACTGTCAATAACTCCTCACCGAGCAGATGGAGAGTCCAGAGAGGTCAAGAATAGTGTGGGCAAATGTTTATGGAAATTTGATATTGCTGAGCACATGATCGATTTCTAGTGATTTTTTTTATATTTCTTTTTTATATTTTTAAAAATTTTCATTTTACTTTTTATTACAGTAATTTGAGTATCCAGAAACAGGAGGTTTTTTTTTTTTTGAGACAGAGTTTCACTCTGTCGCCCGAGCTAGAGTGCAGTGGCGTCAGCCTAGCTCACAGCAACCTCAAATTCCTGGGCTCAAGCCATCCTCCTGCCTCAGCCTCCTGAGTACATGGGACTACAGGCATGCACCACCATGCCCGGCTAATTTTTTCTATATATTTTTAGATGTCCAATTAATTTCTTTCTACTTTTTAGTAGAGACGGGGTCTCGCTCTTGCTCAGGCTGGGCTCGAACTCCTGAGCTCAAGCAATCCTCCTGCCTCGGCCTCCCAGAGTGCTAGGATTACAGGCATGAGCCACCTCGCCCGGCCACTAGTGACTTAAAAACAAATTTTTTTTTACCAAAGTATTTGTCCAGGATAAATTGGAAATTTAAAAAAATTAAAAAAAAATAACTGGTCTTTTACCACAAATATAGCTTAACAAGCACTGGTCTAGACAATTCTTGTCCACTATGCATGCCCACGGTCTGTCATTTTGAGAGTGTGAGTGGTCAACTCCAAGCCAGAGGAGCGGTGAGCTGCCTGCGAATGGTTGCCAAAGGGTTATGGGAGAGATTCGAGTCACCTCAAGTTGAACTTGATGCTGAGGATTTGCGAAAGACAATAAGGCCTGATCTTGTTCCTGTTGGGAGGTCCCCAAGAAGAATGAGGTGATTGGCTTTAACTGACAATGATTCCAGCTACAAAGATCCAGCAACCTTCTCATTTTAAGGGCTCCATCAGTACTGCTCCAACTGACTGTCAGTCAACAGAGGGCATCCATGTACCACCCTCCAGATCCAGAGATGCCACTGCTGTTCTCGGTTTCAGTAGGCATTGCCATCTCTTCAGATATAGCCGGACATGACTCAGTTAACTGCTGTGGGACAGGACAGACAGTTAGGAGCTGGCAACTGAAATTGGATTGCAAAGTGAGTTTTAGGGGGCTAAGAGTTTAGGAAGATGACCAGACTCCAGTTTTGCTCTTCCACCTTCTGCCAGTGCAAATGCTACCCACCCCAGCTGTGTTTCCCCAGGCAGCCCTGCTTGACCTCTCTGGCCCTAATCGCTTTCCCCTTCACGGCACCCTTGTAGTCCGTAACACCCAACCTAACACTTTATCCTATACTATCCTGAGTAGTTTTCTTATGTCTCAATTCCACATCTAGGCTAAAGGTCCTCAAAGTGAGCACAGGGGATGAGGGAAGGATTTAGCAACCTGAACTGAAGAATGATGGATTAGAGGGAGTGAAGACTAGACCTTAGGGACAAGGTGGCTTCCCAGTTATCAGAATTGGGTCCAAAGTCAGGTCCAGACAGCAGTAAGCGTGACCTGAGACAGAGTACCAGAGTGCTGATGTCCCTCTGGCCTAGAGCCTGGGGCAGGGCTGAGCCTGCACCTGAAGTTGGTCCATTCCCCCAAAAGTCGCTCTAGTGCGGAGGGACGAGGAGCATGGTCTGGGAACCATACAGGACCAGTTGCTTAGCCTGGCTTCAAAGCCTTTCACAGCCTGACTCCATCATCATGATAACAGCCAACATCAGGTGAGCACTTTCTTTTTTTAAAATTTCTTATTTTTTTGTAGAGACAAAGTCTCCCTGTGTTGCCAAGGCTGGTCTCGAACTCCTGGCCTCAAGTGATCCTCCCTTCTTGGCCTCCCAAAGTGCTGAGATTACTGGCATAAGCCACTGTGCCTGGCCTGGTAAGCACTTTCTACGTCCCCATCACTGATGCTTGTTTATGTACCTGTGTGACTCATTGAATCCTCAAAATAACCTTATGAGTAGGTTCCATTATCACCCCCATTTTACAGATGAGGAAATTGAGGCAGAGAAATTAAGAAGTTAAGTTACTTGCCCAAGATGGCACAGCTAGTATGTGGTAAGGTTGGGATTTAAACCCAGGCAGTGTGGCTCAAGGGACAGATGTTTAGCCAATAGCCTATACTCTGAAATAATTGCCTTGTGATAGGGGCCTTCAATGCCTTAACCCAAAGGAGTGGCTCTAATGGTAGAGATCTCAGACATGGCGGAGCTTGTTAGAGGAGAGAGTTCTGGTCCTGGAGACTTTTCCTGGTGGCACACCCTACTCTGCCACTCAAGCTTTACATTTCATGGCGGCCCTTCAGTGAGACCATATCTGTCTCTTGTGTGAAATAAATGAGAGAAGATAGTCCTCTAGCTGAGCACGTGACATCTTTCTAAATGACCTGAGACCTCGAGGCGGGTGCTATTTGTCAATTTCCAGCCTCCATGTTTGAGTGGCCCTTGTATGAGCTGAGTTCATTTAAACAGTGTTCTGACTTGAAATGGGCAGAATCTGGTGAGATTTCAACTTGAAACATCATCGGTTGTATTTTGTATTGTACTTTGTTGTTATCTGGGGATCAAGAAATAGGGCCTGTGTCTTTTCTGGCTCTGAGCCTGTTATTGTCACCTGTGCATTCTGTGATCTTAGGGCAGCCATATCCTGTTTCTGTTTTCACCTAGCAGGGCAGATGTGGGCAGTCCCTCATGATCGGTTTGCTAAGAGCATGGTCCCTGTGATGTGCTGGGGGTTTGGTGCAGCTTGGTAGAGGGCACAAGGGGGACCTCAAGCTGAGCATAGGCTCCCAAGAGGGGACATTATCCATGGGTCAGCTTGTTCAGTGGGTGGCTAGCAGCACCCACAAACAGCAGGGAGAGGGAGAGAACATTGCAATGTGGTCCTGGTGCCACTGCTAATGGATTTGCATGCCGCCTTTGGCATGCATGCCACAGGTTGCTAACCCCTCAAGGAAAACAGCCCTGCCTGGCCTTGCCAGGACAGTTGAACTGCTACTGGGTGCACTAAGACCCCAAAGCCTACAGCTCAGAAGTACCTATCATGCGGTGGTTCCTATTCTTTTGGAAATTTGGCTTGCTCCCTTAAGACTCAATGAAGAATCTACCCCAACTTGGCCACCTGTTCTAACTGGCCAGCTGGCATCATCAGGAGTTCAGTTCCTAGGGTCCCCGGGCAGCCAGTTTGGCAAGAGTGATCTGGGCAGAATAGTCACTTGATTTATTTCCTGTCTACCAGATACTCAGAGTTGCGGGAAATTCACATGGATGCAATAACTAGACATGGTTTCATTCATTGAGAGCCTGAGGGAGGTCACACTCCTTCCAAAGACAGGTAGGGCCCACATGCCTGATGTAGCAGGCTGGGTAGGTTTAACACTTCTCCACACATTTTTTTAAATAACTGGGAGGCCAAGGCAGGCGGATTGCTCGAGGTCAAGAGTTCGAAACCAGCCTGAGCAAGAGCGAGACCATGTCTCTACTATAAATAGAAAGAAATTAATTGGCCAACTAAAAATATATAGAAAAAATTAGCCAGGCATGGTGGCACATGCCTGTAGTCCCAGCTACTCGGGAGGCTGAGGCAGGAGGATTGCTCGAGACCAGGAATTTAAGGTTGCTGTGAGCTAGGTTGACGCCACGGCACTTGAGCATGGGCAACAGAGAGAGATTCTGTCTCAAAAATCTCTCCTTCCCTTTTTCTAAACTGTTTAAAAGAGTTATCTACACTTGCTGCCTCCTGTCTTCCTCCTCCAACCCTCTCTTTTAATACTCCTACCAAGCGTTTGCCCCACCACTCCACCAAAGTTCTACTTTAGATCATCAACGACTCACATGCTGTAAGTTGACCCAATGATCGATCTTCTGCATCCTCCTCTGCCTTGTCCCATCTGCATAATGGATAAAGCTGGCCTCTCCCTGCTCCTCCAGGACACCACACCCCCGGCTTTCCTCCTCACTCACAGGTTCTCCGTCTCCTTGGTGGGCTCCTCCTCCTCTCCTGACTTCTAAACGGCGGGGCGCCCCAGGGCCGAGTCCTCAGACCTCCTTTCCTTCCCAGTGTTGCCCGCTGGTCTCATCCTGACCCAGGGCTTTACATAAATGCCGCACGTGGTTCTTGCCTCTCCGTCCTGGACAAGTCCCGCATCCCGATCTCCAGTCAGGACCTCCGTCCTCAACTGCAGACGTGTATAGCCAATGGCCCCCGTGGCCTCACCACCTGACAGCCAGCTCATGCTGAACAGGCGCAACGCCGAATCCCTGATGTTGAGACCTGAGCCTCCAACAATCTTCCTCATTTCAGAGAGGGCGATTGCATTCCTGCAACAATGTAGCCAAAACCTCAGGTCCATCTCACACCCTACATCCAAGTCATCAGTCAATCCTGTCATCTCTACCTTCAAAGTGTCCCCAGAGCCCACCCACTTCTCACCTGCTTCACTCTCTCACGTGATCTGAGCCACCGTTATCGCACCCCAGTTACTGCACAGCCTCTCCACTGGCCTCCCGCACTTCACAGGGGAGCCTGGAAGACATAATGCAGATCTTGTCACTTCTCTGCCCAGAAGTGCCCAATGGCTCCATCTTCCCCCAAGCAAAAGCCCAAGTCCTCATTTCAACTGCTCACCTCCTCGCCCACACTGCGCCCTGCAGTGGCTAATGTGCTTGCCATTCCTGTGACAGCTGGGCACGCTCCTGCACTAGAGTGCTCTTTCCCCAGACATCTGTTTGGCTCGCTGTCACCCATCATTCAGGGGTTCGTGCTGAGGCCTTCCTTGACCATCGATTTCAAATCGCAATTCCCGTGCCATTGCCTCTCGCCCGCTCTCCCTTCTCTGCTGTGTTTTCTCTTAGGATTCATTCAATGTAGCGCAAAAAGGAATTGTCTGGGGGGTGGATAGGAGATTTTTTTGTCTCTTCAATACTTCTCCAACTCTTTTGGGGAATTGATGCCTTGCCTGCATCCCTCAGGCAGTTTAAGTGTTTTCTTAAAAGTCCCAGGTGGTGCCAGCCCCCCAGGTGGGTGGCTGGCAGAGGTCACAGGCTTTGTGTGTGGCAGAGATGTGATGATTACAATAGTTAACCACTGTGATTGCCTGAAGCTGAGAACCCTCCCTTTAAAAGCTCTGTATTTCTGCCTATGTCTGGGAAACTTAGGATTTTGAGAGGACAAAGTCTACCATTTATCCTCCTTTGAAAAGTACATTCTATTCCCTTCATCCCCAAACTACTTGTCCTTGTTGCTGTGATTCGGGCTCATGCACTAGTGGCTGAGTTTTGGCAACACTAGGAAACTATGTGTTTTACTCACTTGTTGTTTTTTTTATTCTTTTTTTTTTTTTGAGACAGAGTCTCACTTTATTGCCCAGGCTAGAGTGAGTGCTGTGGAGTCAGCCTAGCTCACAGCAACCTCAAACTCCTGGGCTCAAGCGATTCTCCTGCCTCAGCCTCCCGAGTAGCTGGGACTACAGGCATGTGCCACCATGCCCGGCTAATTTTTTCTATATATATTAGTTGGCCAATTAATTTCTTTCTATTTATAGTAGAGATGGGGTCTCGCTCTTGCTCAGGCTGGTCTCGAACTCCTGAGCTCAAACGATCCACCCACCTCGTGTTTTTTTTATTCTTGAACCTAAGCTCCATAAGGCAGGAAATTTTGTCTATGTGGTTTACTAAGGCCTCTCCTACATACAGTCATCCCTGGCACAGGGTGGGTGCTCAGTAAGTGTTTGCTAATCTCCCAGACACACCGGTGAGTGACAGCCACTTGTTGCAGAACAGCAGGCTAGTGTGATCCAACTTATGTTAAAGAGCATCCCCAGAGCACCACGGTATTCCTGCGTGTGCTGCATGTGGATGCCACTGCATGGAGTAGAGTCTGGAAGGGTCACAGCAAAGCCAGGACAGTGGCTGCAGCGACAGTTATTCCAGGGGGGGCCCGGGAATGGGGGAGGCTGCCAAAGGAGACTTCAGTCATATCTGTAACGTTTTCATCTTTTCTAAGGAAAATGTGTTCCTGTATTACTTTTGTGGGATTTAAAAGAAATTATAATGAATGAATTAAAAATTATACATCACAACAATTTCCAGAAGGTGACCAGCAAAAATCTGAGGACTCTGTAAGGGCTAAAAGCAATTCTTAGCGGTGGTGCCTGTGGCCAGCCGCCAGCACACGACACACAACGGTTGTGCAGCACCTACTGTGTGTCAGGCACTGTTGAAAGAGCCGGCATATAGCAGTGAACTAGACAGAGGGGGCCCTTTTCCTTGTGCAGTGGCCTTTCCGGTGGGGACCCAGAGCCGCTCGAAGTTGAAGGTGTAGATTCTGCAGCTGCAGGAGTAGCTGTCCTGAGGGCCGATGTGCAGGCCCAGGCTGCCTCTCGCCACCTACACTCGTCCTGCCAATCCCTCCCTCTGGGGCTGCAAAGACCCACATCCTTTATGGTTTATATTTTATATTTTTGTCTTGTTTCCTTTTGCTTTTTTTTTTTTTCGAGACAGAGTCTTGCTCTGTTGCTCAGGCTAGAGTGCCATGGCGTCAGCCTAGCTCACAGCAACCTCAAACTCCTGGGCTCAAGCGATCCTCCTGCCTCAGCCTCCCGAGTAGCTGGGACTACAGGCATGTGCCACCATGCCCGGCTAATTTTTTCCATATACTTTTAGTTGATCGGCTAATTTCTTTCTATTTTTAGTAGACATGGGGTCTCGCTCTTGCTCAGAGCTGGTTTTGAACTCATGACCTTGAGCGATCCATGCGCCTGGGCCTCCCAGACTGCTAGGATTTTAGGCATGAGCCACCGCACCTGGCCTTGTTATTTCTTTCAGAGATGAGGTCTTCCTCGGTCACCAAGGCTGGAGGGCAGTGGCCAATCATAGCTCATTGCATCCTTGAACTCCTGGGCTCAAGGGAACCGGATCCTCCTGCTTCAGCCTCCTGAGTAGCTGGGACTACAGGCACACAACCCCATGCCCAGACAATCTTTTTTAAAATTTTCTTTTGTAGAGATGGGGTTACACCATGTTGCCCAGGCTGAACTTAAACTTCTGGCCCCAAGTGGTCCTTCATTCTCAGCCTCCCAAAGTGCTGGGATTACAGGTATGAGCCACCTTGCCAGCCGGCTGTCCTTTTTTGAAACAGGGTCTTGCCCCCTAACACATAGTCATGCTTTAGATGTCAGCCCCATGACCACCACCTCAGGAAGGCCCGAGGGTTCCCCCTATTATGTGTCTCATCCAACTCTCCTTCCAACAACTGATCACGGTTGTAACTTTACATGTTTGTGTGTCATAGATGATTTTCAACCTTTAGTAGACTGTAAGCTGCATGAGGGCTGGGATGGAGTCAGTCCCTCCCACAGCTGTGTCCCCAGTTCTCGGCACAGTGCTGGGACACAGCAGCTTCTCTATGAATATTTGTGGAAGGAAGGAATGAAAATGCATTGTTTTCTTTTTCCTCAACCTCTACTGGTCCGTCTCCTAGGACCCAGTGAACTATGCTGGCTAGTTCTTGAGCATATTTCTGTGAGGAAGAAGAGCAGAGTTGGTAACTGGAGTGACATATGGGGTCAAGGGCTAACTACCAGTTAATCCTGTTACCTTTACCGGTGGTGTTTGCATTAGAGAATTGGAAACAAGTTGGCTGTGGCCGAGCGTGCTGGTAATCCCAGCTGAGGCTGACGTGGGAGGATGGCTTGAGCCCAGGAGGGCGATACAGTGACTCCCTGTACCTACAACAAAAATAAATACTATGAAAAGAGAAGTGGCAACAGTCACAGTTTAGCCATGGTAGGACATGGGAGCTATGTTGGAGGTGGGAGACTCTTTCAGGGGTCACTGAAATCATATCAGTTTTTTTTTTTTTGAGACAGAGTCTCGCTTTGTTGCCCAGGCTAGAGTGAGTGCCGTGGCATCAGCCTGGCTCACAGCAACCTCAATCTCCTGGGCTCAAGGGATCCTCCTGCCTCAGCCTCCCGAGTAGCTGGGACTACAGGCATGCGCCACCATGCCCAGCTAATTTTTTCGATATATATATTAGTTTCCCAATTAATTTCTTTCTATTTCTGGTAGAGACGGGGTCTTGCTCTTGCTCAGGCTGGTCTCGAACTCCTGACCTCGAGCAATCCGCCCGCCTCGGCCTCCCAGAGTGCTAGGATTACAGGCGTGAGCCACCACACCCGGCCATCATATCAGTTTTGACCTTGAGTTCCTGGGCTCAAGGGATCCTCCTGCCTCAGCCTCATGAGTAAGTAGTACCACAAACATGCCCCAGCACACCTGGTAACTTTTTCTAAAAAAAAATATTTGTAGGCTGGTGCGGTGACTCACATCTGTAATCCTAGCACTCTGGGAGGCCGAGGCAGGTGGATTGTTCAAGGTCAGGAGTTCAAAACCAGCCTGAGCAAGAGCGAGTCCCCATCTCTACTACAAATACAAAGAAATTAATTGGCCAACTAAAAATATATAGAAAAAATTAGCCAGGCATGGTGGCGCATGCCTGTAGTCCCAGCTACTCAGGAGGCTGAGGCAGTAGGATCGCTTGAGCCCAGGAGTTTGAGGTTGCTGTGAGCTAGGCTGACGCCACGGCACTTGCTCTAGCCTGGGCAACAAAGCGAGACTCTGTCTCAAAAAAAAAAAAATTCTTTGTAGAGAGAGGGTCTTGCAATGTTGTCCATGCTTGTCTCAAACTCCAGGCCTCAAGTAACACTTCCACCTTTGCCTCCAAAAGTGCTAGAATTACAGGACTGAGCCATTGTACCCGCCCCTTGGCTGCTGTCCTGAGGACCCTCTGGATCGTGACCTGCAGAGGGAGGCAGTCCTTGGTGAGACATTGGGGACAGGGACATTTCTGAGCGTAACACTTCCATGGAGTAGTCACATATCTGGGAGGTGTTTGTTCCTATAATAAGCCACTGTCACTACCTGGGCACTAAGCCTTATATTGATTTAGTGGGTTAATACTGGATGTATCCTAGAACCTACTGCATGCAGTGGAGATAACATATGGGGGTGTCAGTGGAGCATCGGGGGGGTCACGTCTCATCTGTCCCCTAAGAACACGGGTACCCATCAGTGACAGGACTGCCCTTCTTATTCCTGGCCAGAAATGTCCACAGGGAAGGAAGAAGTCTCCAGAAAACAATTGTTTGTTTTACGTTAGTTTTTTTCGCTTTTTGTTTTGAAATTATTTCAAGTTCACAGAAAAGCTGTAAGATTTGTACAAAGAACTGAGTACAACTCCAGTGTGAAAAGTCTCTGTCCCCTGAGGGTGCCTCCAGCCCTTCCTGAGCATGTCAGCTGGGTGACTGTGGGAAAGCAGTGTCGCCTTTCTGAGCCCCACGCTCCTCATTTTGAACACGGGGTGGCGTGCGCTAAGACGGTGCATGGCTAGTGGATAGCAAGCCGCTGCTCTGCACCTTGCACCCCCGAGGAGTTCAGTAAGTGGGGATGGCGAGGACTGTCAGCGTCCCTCCTCTCCCTCCCTGTGCACCTGCTGCAGTGTCCCCTCTGCAGACGCCTGGCTCTGCTGCTCTGCTCCGCAGGGTGGAAAGTAGTGCTCTGTGGCTGCCAGTCCTCATGCCACAGTTCCAGCTACAGCCGCACACTGCATGTTCCTCAGTCCCAAATCCAAATTCCTGAGAGCAGCAGCCTGACTGATCCACCTTGGGTGAGGTGTCCACCCCTTCTCCAGTAGCCGTGGCGGGGGAGGGGCAGGAGGACAAGCTGGGGCCCAGCATTCGACACATGGTTGTCTGGGGGCTGCTGGGGCTCCATTGTGTCCCCCACCAGAGATGTGCTGAAGTCCCACCCTAATCTATCTTAATGTGATCTTATTTGGAGACAGGGTCTTTATAGAGGTGATTGTTAGGTTTGTTCCAGGTGGAAACTCAAAAAGTATATATGGGACTGAATGGTGTTAAAAGAAAACTGAGGTTTGTGAAACAATAGCCTGAGGAGTCTGGAGAGTCCCAGGAGACTGTGAAATCCAGCAGACAGCTGCGACATTCCTATCCCCACTGATGAGGAGGGAACTACCCCCTCCCTTACCTCTAAGGATGAGACTGAGGCAGGGGTCCCAGAAATTCATTGTTTAAGAATATTCTTATTGCAGCCGCTGTTCTGTCTCACCTACTCAGTCCCCCCAGAGAAACCCTCTGTAAAATCCAAGGCTTTCCCCTCCCTCAGCTTCAATGCTTTTTTGCCACCACCAATCCGTACTCAGATGCCCAAAATAAACAGCATTTTGCAACACATGAGGCTTTCTCTCTCTCTCTCTCTCTCACTCTCTCTCACTCTCTCTCGGATCCAGAGCTAACACTAATGCAGTGAAGGAAGTCAGGAAATTTCACTCCAAATTATGACTCCTTGGAATAAAGAGAATTTTGAATTAAGGGCCCTTAGAGATCAACAGGCCTGTGGAAGGGGCTTTCCCTCTATCTGCATAAAACAGAAGGCCCTATCAACAGAACGATGCACTTCCCTTCCCCATTATCTCATGATATTGTGGAAAGATGAACAATGTGACAGACCTGGCCCAAATCACTTTAAAGATAATACCTGTCTCTGGGCCTAATTTAATTTGCAAAGAGAATCATCTACAAGTCAGTCTGTCTCCTCCAAGCATTCATCCTCCCTAGCAACCATTTCTCCCTCTCCAGGGAAGGACCTCTAGTCCTCCTCTCCCCTGTCCTCTCAGACAGTAGTTGCATAAATTTCTGGCTCCCATTGGGATGTGGGGTCCTCACTCTGTCACTCCTCCCATGCTCAGCCTAAATAAACCTGTTTCTCTCATTAATCCGCCCTAGTCATGTGAGTTGGTCTTTCAGGGAACTTTCCAGGGAAAGGGGACGTTTCCCACTTGCCTCCACACAGGGTAGAACAGAGCAATGCATGTCCAAGCCAGGGAGACCAAAGATTGCTGCTAAACCACCGGAGCTCATGAGAGGAAAGGAGGGATTTCAGAGGGAGCCTGGCCCTGCCCTCACTTTGACTTTGGGCTCCACAACTGTGAGACAAGAAATCCCTGTTGTTCTCAGTCACCCAGTGTGTGCTACTTAGTTTCAGCTGCCCTGGGAAGCCAGTGCAGGGCCCGTCCTTGTGGATGCAGAGAAGTAGCCCCCAGAGAAGGGACGGGGTGGCTCCAGTACAGGCAGACACCAAAAGAATGACAGATATTCTCAGCAACCCCTTGTAGACCAGGGTCCCCTGCAGTGACTTTCCTTACAGGTCCAGCCACGGGGCTTGGTGACACAGTGTCCCCAGCCAGCTGTCCCCAAGTAGACTCAATAGGGCGCTGCGACTCCCAGCACTGCCCGGCGACTGGAACTCTGCTCCCAAGGGTTTCTGTAGCACATCCAGCTCGCACTTCTGCCCCAGGCTTGGGGGTGGCACACAGGGCGTGTGAGTGTATGTGGGACACGCAGTTGAGGGTCAGGCTTCAGAAGGGAAACACCAAAATTTCAAGTACAAACTTGCCTCCAGGAGGGCCTGCATTCACATAAGGTAGCACCTTTCTCGTTGCTGTCCAATTCCCAAGTATACCTTCATTAAATCATCATCAACAAACACTTATTGTGTGTCCATTATTTCCAAGACACTGTGTTAAGCCTCGAGAGGATCTTTAGTCTTACTGAGGGACAGAAACAAAGACCTCATTACTTGGAGAGGTGTAGCATGCTCAAGAATGGAAAGACTCAGTCTCATAAAGATGTCACTTGGGGCCGGGCGCGGTGGCTCACGCCTGTAATCCCAGCACTCTGGAAGGCCAAGGCGGGGGGATTGCTGGAGGTTAGGAGTTTGAAACCAGCCTGAGGAAGAGTGAGACCCTGTCTGTACTATAAATAGAAATTAATTGGCCGACTAATATATAGAAAAAATTAGCTGGGCATGGTGGCACATGCCTGTAGTCCCAGCTACTCGGGAGGCTGAGGCAGAAGGATTGCTTGAGCCCAGGAGTTTGAGGTTGCTGTGAGCTAGGCTGACGCCATGGCACTCATTCTAACCTGGATAACAAAGCGAGACTCTGTCTCAAAAAAAATAAAAAAATAAAAAGTCACTTGGGCATATACAATTTATACTTAGAGTTTTTAAAAAAAATGTGTGGTATCAGACTATAAATACTGCTTTGCAATATCTTTTTCATTTAGCAGTATATCTTTCTGTTTACTCCATGTGCATAGAAACTTACATAAAGAGCACGTGATGTAGAAATGTTGGCAAGGATGAAGATGAAAGGGAGCTCTTGTACACTGTTGGTGGGAATGTAGATTAGGACAGACCAGCATGGAGATGCCTCAAAGAACTAAAAGGAGCTCTACCATATGATCCAGTCATCCCACTATCAGGAATTTACACAAAGGAGAAGAAACCAATGTACTAACAAGATGCCTGCACTTGCATGTGTATCACAGCACTATGCCCAGTGGCAGACATACGGAATCCACCTACCCATCAATGGAGGATTGGATAAAAAGTCGTGGTATATGTACACAATGCGATACTGTTTAGCCATAAAAAAGAAAGAAGTCCTGTCTCTGGCAGCGACATGGGAGGAACTGGAGGCCACTATCTTCCGTGAAACAAGTCAGGCACAGTCAGGCACATACTGCACGTTCTCACTCATAAGTGGGGGCTAAATAGCGTGTGCACATGGAAGCAGGGTGTGGACTGATGGACAGGGGAGGCTTGGAGGAGTGGGGGTGGATGAAGGAGGTTGTTGGGTGGGTACACTGTGCTCTGTCTCAGTGAGGGAAGCCCTGAGGCCCTGACGTAGGGCATCACCACAGTAGAATGGATCAGTGTAAAAATTGCACTTATACCCCATGCATATATACAAGTAAGAGCTGAGGACGAGGGTGAGCCCACTTCAAGGAGAAATATAATGATTAGTTGGGCATGGTGGCCCACACTTGTAATTCCAGCTACTTGGGAGGCTGAGAGAGCAGGATCACCTGAGCCCAGGAGTTTGAGGCTGCAGTGAGCTATGATGACAACACTGTACAATAGCCCAGGCAAGAAAGCAACAGCTTGTCTCAAAAAAAAAAAAAAAAATCAAAAACAATAAACGAAAACCGCCAAAACTCACAGCCTTCTTAACTCACTATCCCCATGTACCCACCATCCCATCTCTGTATCTTCCTTTGCAGCAAGACCCTGTGGATTTCAACTTGTGTTTCCTGCCTATCTCTACTTCCTCACCACCCGCCTTGTCCCGTGGACACATTCCAATAAAGCTCACACCCTGCCAAGCCTCAGAATCCACACTTGCCAACACAGGACCACATTCATAATTTGTGGGTCCCAGTGCAACGCGAAATTTGGGGGCCTTGTTCAAAACTGCATTTGTTTCCTAGAGTTAGTGCAACAAATTACCATGAGCTGGGCACCTTAAAACAACAGAAATTTATTATTCTCTGAGAACCCTAGAGGTCAGATGTCCTAAATCAAGGCCTCAGTGGGGTGGGTTCCTTCTGGAGGCTCCAAGAGAGAATCTGTTCCAGGCTTTCCTGGAACTGCAGGGAACCCTTGGTGCACGTTGTTCTGTGACACATCTCTCCATTCTTTGCCTCCGTCTTCATGTCACCTTCTCTCTGTGTCTTTTCCCCTTCTCTTCCTTATTAGGATACCTCGTCATTGGATTTGGGGTCTCCCCTAATCCAATATGCTCTCATCACAAGTTCTTTACCTTAATTATATCAGCAAAGTCCTTTATTCCAAATAGGGTCACCTTTGGGTGGACATATCTCCTGGGAGAGGCAAAAAGCCACTGCTAAAAGCCAGGAACATTGTCAAGACGGTCACAGAAGTGTATTAGAGCAATTGCAAGACCCTGCTGAGACTGGGGCCCTGTACAACTGCACAGGCCACACACCCATGACACCAAGGTGTGCCAGGGTCATCCATGTCCTCCCTTATTGCTGTCAAATTCAGTAGGGCTACTGAGTTCTCATGTTCCTGTGGGTGTTGGCAGCACTGGACACAATCACTCCGTCCTCCTTCTGAATGTTGCACCCTAGGCTTCAGGTACACTCAGCTCTCCCGGTTTTCGTTTTATCTCCCTGGCCGGCCAGTCAGCCCTCGGTGCCTTCTGCTGGCCCTGCTGTCTCCATGCGCTACAGTCAGGAGGTTGGAGAGCCACGGGGCTCGTGCTCGTGCACTTCTCTCTGTGCACGTGCCTCTTTCAGGGTCTCATGGGGTCCCAGGGCTTTCAACATCCCCTCTGCACAGACGCCTGCTGCTCTGACCCCTCCTCTGAGCTCCAGACACACAGACCCAGCTGCCTGCTCAACAGCTCCCCCTGGAGGTCTAACAGGCCTCTGAGACTCAGCACATCCTCACTGCAGTCCTCCCAGTTGCTTGGATGAAAACCTTCCAGTGACCTAGTTCCTGTCTTTCCTCTCACACGTCCACATGCAGTCTCAGCAAACGCTTCCCAGCCCACCTAGAATGAGATCTCCACTCCCTGCCATGGCCACCAGGTCCTCTGTGAGAACATGAGTGAGTCCTCCCCTACCTCACCCACCTCATCTGCTACCAACGCCACCCTACTCTACCCACATCAAGCTTGCTCCCGCCACAGGACCTTTGCACCTGCACCTCCCACTGATCTCACCCGTCCACTCGCTAGGCTGGCTCCCTCATGCCATAGAGTCCTGATAAAATGTCAGCTGCTCATATAGGCCTTCCCTGCCCACTCTGTGTCAAATAGCACTGTCCGGTCCGTCTCTACTCCCATCCCTTGCTTGGTGCTTAGCCATAGACATATTGTATATTCATTTACTCCACGTCTGTGTCCCCAACTAGAATGTAAGTGATGCGAGTTTAGGGATTTGCTTTTTTCACTGCTGTGAACTCCTCCACCTACCACAATATGTGATGCATGCGTGATCAATCAAAGAACAAATCAGTCTGATCCTGTTGCTCTCCACCTTAAAATCCCTGATGTTCCATCATGTCTCTGTGCCTTCGCCCATGCTGTTCCTTCTGCTTGGAATGCCCTTCCTCCTCCTCAGCCTGGAAAACTTTTTTTCTTTTTGGAGACAGGTTCTCACTGTTGCCTGGGCTCCAGTGCAGTTGCATGTCTCACAGCTCACTGCAACCTCAGACTCCTGGGCTCAAAGGATCCTCCTGCCTCAGCCTTCCGAGCAGCTGGGATACAGGTGCACACCACCACACCTGGCTAATTTTTTATCTTTGGTAGAGGCGGGTTCTCGCTTTTGCTCAGGCTGTTCCTGAAAGCTCGGTTCTTGTCCTCGAGGCGGCATCAAAAGGAGAACACGTGATTCCAGTAGAAGGAAAGAGTTCATTACCTTGTTATCACAGGAGGAAAAATGTAAAACCTTCTTCCCTGAAACCCCAAATTCCCACAACATAGGCAGAAATACAGAGCTTTTAAAAGGAGGGCCCCTCAGTTCTAGGCTATTGTGGTAACTATTCTAATCATCCCGTCTCTGCCAAAGACAAAGCCTGTGATCTCTGCCAGCCCCTCCCGAAAGGCTGGTGTCAGGGCCTGGGTGGCTGATTCCCGAGACTTCTTCTGGCCACCTACCTGAGGCGGGTACGATGGCTTTGGATCTCAAAAAGAGTGGGGGGAGTTTCAAAAAGTCAGGAAACATCATTTTGCCTTTGTTTTTTCAAGGTCATTCCCTCTGTTACAAAGCTGGTCTGGAAATCCTGGCCTAAAGTAATCTCCCGCCTTTGGGCTCCCAGACTGCTAGGAAAACAGGCCCGAACCACTGTGTCCGGCCCCTCCGTAAAACTCTTTTTTTTTGGACAGAGTCTCCCTCTGTTGCCAGGGCTAGATTGCCCTGGCATCAGACTAACTCACAGCAACCTCAAATTGCTGGGCTCAAGTGATCCTCTTGTCTTAGCCTCCACAATAGCTGGGACTACTGGCTGTACACCACCATACCTGGATAATTTTTACTATTTTTAGTAGAGACGGGGGTCTGACTCTTGCTCTGGCTGGTCTCGAACTCCTGATCTCAAGCAATCCTCCTGAGTCACTGTCAAAGAGTGCTAGGTGCAGGCCTGAGCCACCACATCCTGCCACCCTAGAAAATTCTTACTCATCCCTCAAGACCAGAAGACAACTTCGACCAGATTTGTGAAGGCCCTAGATTCTGTAGGAGATACCCATAGATTCTCCTCTATATTTAAAACAGGCCGGGCGCGGTGGCTCACGCCTGTAATCTTAGCACTCTGGGAGGCCGAGGCGGGCGGATTGCTTGAGGTCAGGGGTTTGAGACCAGACTGAGGAAGAGCGAGACTCCGTCTCTACTATAAATAGAAAGAAATTAATTGGACAACTGATATATATATATATATATACATATATATATATATGTAGAAAAAATTAGCCGGGCATGGTGGCGCATGCCTATAGTCCCAGCTACTTGGGAGGCTGAGGCAGGAGGATTGCTCGAGCCCAGGAGTTTGAGGTTGCTGTGAGCTAGGCTGACACCAAGGCACTCACTCTAGCCTGGACAACAAAGCAAGACTCTGTGTCAAAAATAAATAAATAAATAAATAAAAATTAAAAAACAAGAAACAAAAAGCAGTAACACCGTCAACCCAAATAATATGTTTCACTTGCCTCCCCCAAGACCAAAACCTTTCCTCTAGGGACATCATTGAAAAGAGAATAGACAAGTAATTGTGTCACTTTCAATTAATTTTTATTTTGAGTTCTTAAAAAAATCACGCTGCACGGATTTTCTTGTAATCCTTGCGCAGGGGCCATACTAACCTTCTCTATTCTTTCTATTTTAGTACATGCGCCGCCCAAGCTAACTCCACTTTTATTTCCTAGGTGGAAGCTGCATGTAGGAAGCCGGTGAGTCGCCAGGGGGCAGCAGAGCGCTCCGCGTCACACCGAAGCTTTCAGCACTGGGAACACGCGTCACGCCGGCCGGGCGCGGTGGCTCACGCCTGTCGTCCTAGCTTTCTGGGAGGCCGAGGCGGGCGGATAGCTGCTGCTTCAGGGGTTCGACACCAGCCCGAACACTGCCTGAGCACAGTCAGACCCCGCCTCCAAATCTAAAAAAAAAAGCAAAAAAGGCAAAAAAAATACACAAAACCCAACAAAACAGCCGGGCGCCCTGGCAAGCGCCTGTAGTCCCAGCTACCTGGGAGGCTGAGGCAGAAGGATCGCTCACAGCCCAGGGCCTGGAGCTTGTGGTGACCCGCCCTCGCTGCACTCCGCCCAGGACGCCGAGTGACACTCTGTCTCCACAAAAAAATACATGGAAACAGAAAAAAACAAAAGGGCAAGCTTGCATATCCCCCTCCCCCTCCCCCTCTTTTCAATACAACCACAAAAAAAGTCTTTTCAGTCACTCTTGTCTTTTCACTTCCTCATTACTCGCACATACAAAACTCTTCCTCACATCAAATACTCTCACACACTCAATCTCAAACTCACAACTAGATCCCAAACCCACACTCTCTGCATTACACCCCTTACCTCACAACACACCCACACCCTCCTCACCCTCACCCTCACCCCTCATGCGCTGCCCTGCACTTGCCCTACCCTACACACACACCCATGCTCAACACTCACTCAACATGCTCCCCTCACTACTCTGCTCCTTCTTTACACCCTATGCCCACACTGCACTCCACACCCTGCTCCACACTCACACACGCGCTCACCCAACCTCTTCGCTTAGGGCTCGCTACCACTCCCTGCCACACATACACCACACTTTATTCAAACACTCACCCGTTCACCGCCACTTGCCTTCTTTACACACCTTTTCAATACTGAATTCTGCTGCTATAAACGTTACAGTGTAATTCTCTTTGTCATAAAATGGCTCTTTGTCCTTTGCAGAAATATCCAGTAGTGGGATTGCTGGATCAAATGGGAGATCTACTTTTAGTTCTTTCAGGTATCTCCATACTACTTTCCATTCAGGTTGTACTAGTTTGAAGTCCCACCATCGGTGTATGACTGTTCCTTTCTCTCCCCATCCACGCCAGCATCTCCTGTTTGGGGACTTTTGGATGAAACCCATTCTCACTGCAGTTAGGTGATATCTCACCATACAAGAATCAGTCTTATTCCATGTGCCAATAAAGGACCAGCCACCAGATTTACAAACAACTGGCCATCACCCACTACAAGGGCAATATTTTAAACAGAAATAAGACGTTAAATCTCGGCTCAGCCATTTACATTATGCCCCTTGAGCTTCTTGCAATCTATCTGACCCCCAATTTCCCCATGAGCTAGGGATACTTGCTTCCCACTACCACCTCCTCACATGGTTGTTGTGACAACTAAGAGTGATAACTAAGGTCAAAGCTAAAATGCCTGGCATATGCTAAGTGTTTGCATGGAAAACATCACTATTACCATAGAAATAACCAAGGGAACAGTTACTGAACACAGATTATGTGCTCAGGATTTTGAATCCTTAAAGCAACATAGTTAGGAAGGATGAGAGGTTAAATGAGAGGTTGAATGACACCTGAGGGGTAAAATGACATGCCTAAGGCCACATAGTTAGCCACAAGAATACCAGCTGACACTGAGCAGGTACTTGCCCTGTGCCAGGCACTCACAAATGAGCATTTGCATGGCTTATCTGCCTCTTACAGAGTTCCTAAGCAGTGGGTATCATCACTATGCCTGCTTGACAGAAAAGGAAACTGAGGCACAAGGAACTGAGGCCACAGTCACACTGTGGAGTGTAAGCGTGGATCTGGGGTAGGAGTTGAAGCAGTCTAGCCCTGGAGCCTGAGTTCTGACAGCCACGCCACCCGGCAGAGGTGGAGTTTCACCTGAGGTCAAGCTGAGACAGAGCCCTGGCTATTTCCACCACCCTACGCAGCTTCCAAGCTAGTGTCACCGAGAGCTCAGCACTTGTCCTCGAGGCCGCATCAGAAGAATGAAAACAAGGGGTTTGAGGAGAAGGAAACAGGAGGTGACTAACTTGCCCACCACTGAAGAGGAGGGAGAATCTTATCTGAAATGCCATTGTCCTAACCATGAGCAGAAATACAGACTTTCAAGGGAGGCCAGTCAGCTTCAGGCAACTGCTGTTCAACTACAGCTGGTGACTCTGATGGTCCCATCTCTGCCCAAGACACTCCCGTGACCTCTTCCTGCGTGGGAGGCCCACCCGGACCTCCAAGACCTCCAGGACCTCCAGGACCTTCCCCCACCAGACCCAGGTCCTGGGCAGGCCACCAGTTCTGCACAGCCATGTCCTGTAGCACACAGGATAAAAGACATCCCCACACACACCCTGGCCCTAGGCAGGGATGCAGGTCCCAGTTCTCCAAAAGGATTGGGGGATGTTTTAAAGAGACAGAGAACACTTTTGCCACATTTATAGGCCATGTCCTCTGTTACACTAGCCTGCCCATGGCCTGCTCAAGACCCTCATGGAAATCAAAACCAACACTCCCACCTCCACCCCACTACAGCCCCCTCCAGCCACTGCCATGTGTCCCTCTTCCCCATCCCAACCACACTTCTTAGGTGGCCTCTAGTCACTGCCTCCATTTCTTCCCCTCTCGCTCCCGCCTCCACCCTCTGCAGTCTGGCTTCTGCCACCTCCCCTCCCTGGAAACACCAATCAGCAAGTCACTAGTCACTTCCACGTCACCGAACTCATAGGATGTTCTCCAGGCCTCTTCTAAAAACTCAGAATTTTCCCATTTTGACAGTATGGACATCCTCGGCTTCTGTGACAGACCCCACCTCGGGTTCCTCCCACCTCTCCGACTGCGGCTCTGTCTCCTTGCAGCCTCAATATTCTCTCCCAGGACACTAAATGCACGTGGGCCTCAAGTCTTGGTCCTGGGCCTTCCTGTCTCCCCTTCTCCGTCCTCCTCCCTCTTCTCAGTCGTTTTTCCCGCTACAAGGTCACCTACATGCCACTGACTCCCATCACCAGGCCAAATGTGCCTCTGACCGCAGACCCGTGAATGCGGCTGGCTCTGTGACATCTCAGCCTGAGCGTGTGAGAGACCTCTCCACCCCACATGCATAGAACCAGCCCGGATCCTCCCGCCAGAGCCCTGGCCCTTCCGCCATCCAGATCTCC
>VSMD01074797.1:0-10043 GCA_008750895.1 Mirza zaza
AAGACAAAAAGTGAATCTTGGCTGGGCGCGGTGGCTCACGCCTGTAATCCTAGCTCTCTGGGAGGCCGAGGTGGGTGGATCGTTTGAGCTCAGGAGTTCGAGACCAGCCTGAGCAAGAGCGAGACCCCATCTCTACTATAAACAGAAAGAAATTAATTGGCCAACTAATATATATAGAAAAAATTAGCCGGGCATGGTGGCACATGCCTGTAGTCCCAGCTACTCGGGAGGCTGAGGCAGCAGGATTGCCTGAGCCCAGGAGTTTGAGGTTGCTGTGAGCTAGGCTGACGCCATGGCACTCACTCTAGCCTGGGCAATAAAGTGAGACTCTGTCTCAAAAAAAAAAAAAAAAAAAAAAAAGTGAATCTTGAAATCAGCAACAAAGAGGCAACTCACCATGCACAGAGGGTTCTCCATAAGACTTAAGGCAGATTTTTCATGAGAAACCAAGGAAGCCAGAAGCAGTGGGATGACATATTTAAAAGGTCAAGAAAAAAAAAACTGTCCACCAGAATTCTATATGTGACAAAACTATACTTCAAAAATGAATGGAAAAATATATCTCATGCAAACACCAACTGAAAGAGAGCTAGGGATGGCTATAGTAATATCAGCAGAATATACTTTAAGTCGAAAACTGCTACAAAGATCAAAAAGGACATTATAGATTGATAAAAGGGTCATCTCATCAAGAAGATACAATAATTATAAACATATATATATATCAATCAACTGAGTCTCAATATATATATATTGAAAAATTTGACAGAAGTGAAGTGAGAACTGAGAAATACTTCTACAATAATATTAATAGTTGGAGACTTCAATACCTACTCTCAGTAATAAATAGAATAGTAAGACAAAAGGTCAATAAGGAAATAGAAGTCTTGAACAAATTATTCTTGAATAAAACATCTAAAGACATTAGAACTAACAGAAACATATAGAGCAGTCAACCTAACAATAGTAGAATACACATGGAAAATTCCTCAGAATAGACCAGAAAACAAGTCTCAGTTAATTTTACAATACTAAATTCATATGAAATATCCTTTCTGATCACAAGGGAATAAAACTAGAAATAGCAGAACTGGAAAAAATTAAAAAATATTAATAGAGGAAAATTAAACAACAGTATTAAGCAATCAATGAGTCAAAAAACAGAATACCAAAACTTACAAGTGCAGTGAAAGCAGTGCTGAGAGGGAACTTTCTAGTTGTAAAAGCCTACATTAAAAAAGAAGTTCTCAAATCAGCAACCTAACTAGAATGCAATAGTTAAAACAACAACACAAAACAAAACAGGAAACAAGTGCTAGTGGGGAAGACATAGAGAACTTGCAACTCTTGTATGTTGCTGGTTAGAATGCAAAATGGTGCAGCCACTGTAGAAAACAGTTTGGTGACTCCTCTAAAAAGTTAATCATAGAAATATCATATGGTGCAGTAATTCCACTCTTAGGTATATATTCCAAAGAACTGAAAACATATATTCAAACAAAAATTTATATACCAGTCCTGGCAGCATTATTCATAATAGCCAAAAGGTGGAACCAATGCAAATGTCTATCAATGGATGAATGTATAAACAAAGTGAAACAAATGCTGTATATTCACATAATGAAATATATATTATTCAGCCATAAAAAGGAATGAAGTTCTGATATATGCTACAACATGGATGAACCTTAAAAACATTATGCTAAGTGAAAAAGGCCAGACACAAAAGGTCACATATTGTATAATTCCATTTATATGAAAACTCCAGCACAGGTAAATCTATATGGACAGAAAGAAGATCAGTGTTTGCCATGGCTGGTAAGGGGAATCGCTAGTACCTGCTTGATAAGTGTGGGCTTCCCTTTGGGGTAATGAAGATGTCCTGGAACTTGACAAAGATGATGCTTGCAAAATATTGTGAATTGTTCACTTTCACACGGTTAATTTTATGTTATGTGAATTTCACCTCAATTAAAATAGTGGGTACTCAGGGATGAGGTGAGACTCAGATATGTATACTTCATAATACTTGATAATAAAAAATGTTGCTATTTATAAAAGGAAAGAACAAGAAATTCTTGTCAAAGATTGGATAAAAGGTATGATGTCTATGCTATTAAGTCATTTTTTCATAGGCTGCCAGTTTCATGCAAAGAATCATGACATCAAAATGTCCCTAGAGACAAAATCTAATTGACAATATAATTGCATTTAATTAGTTTAGTTAAGGTTGTCATATCAAGATGTGCTACGCCTCTGTGACAAGACATGCTAGTGTCTAACACAGTGTTTGCATGCAGTAGGCACTCACTAAATGTCAGGCAATGTGTCCCTGAGGGCAGGGAGCCCACCTTCTTCACTCTGCTGCCTTCCAAAGGGCTGGCCACAAGCAGAGACACACTGCAGAGAAGGATGGGGGTGCCCTGGCTTCCATGGCTGTGGGGTCATACTGCTAGGAGAGGTCTCTCTTGCAGGCTAGTACTAGAAGGCTCAGGAGATGCTCTGTAATCTGGGGGGCTCAGGCTGACCAGTTACAGCACAGGAGAGAGTTGGGGGGAAGCTCAGGAAATGACAGGCAGCAGCAGAGGAGGAGGGGGTACCAGGTCACGTCTAAGGATACCTGTCCTGTGGACGCTTACTTTGACTCCATCTTTGTGCACTGCCCCTCTGTGCATCCTCCACTCAGCCTGGGCCTGCTTCTCCAACCTCTGTCTCTGCATCTTCTCCAGCCACAGGTCATCCAGGCTGATGGATGAGCAGTGAGCGATACTCCTAGGTAGTGCAGGAGCTTCCCTGGGGAGGATCCGCGTTATCCGCTCAGTGGTGGAGCCTGGTCCCTGAGCTGGCTCAGTGTGGACAGCTTTCTGACCACAGGAGCAGCAGGGCTTCTCACCTGGCAGTTCCTCCCAGGGCATGTGGTTCTGGAGAGCAGAGAGGAGAACATGTCAATTAGGGACACAGTGCCTTCCACTGGCCAGTTTCTTTTGGGTATAATACTATGTTTTGGTTAATTCTCCAAGGACAGAGTCCAGTGAAACACTTTGTTCACAGTAATTTTGGAAAGTGAAGATTAAGAACAAACAAATCTTGTTTCTGTTAAAATGTCAACCTTCTCAACTATTTCAAAAAAATCCAGTCTTCTACTTTGATCAAAGAATTAGGTCTTGAAAGTAATTACTGACTTTGGCAGGCTTATTAGAAATACTTTTTAAAGGTCAGTAACTGGGGTAAAAGCTTTACTTAAACAATATCCCTTGAGAACAGAATTGAAGCAGGAACACACTTGAGGTACTTAGTGCTTACTCTACAGAAATGTATGCAGGTCCCACCTCACCCAAGCTGTCATCCAGCTCCAGGTTGCAGCTAATGCACTCAGGCACCCTGGCAATTTCAAAATAAAATGTGTCCACATTAGCAGAATAATTAGGCTTGTGCTGACACCACCAGCATCTCTGTTTTGTGGGATGAGCTCCTGGGAGGACCTTTCTTCCCACGTGCTGTCTAGTCTAACACCCCCACCCCTCAGTGGACCGTCCTTCGCAGCACGGCCTCTATGCCATGGCGCCCCCAGCACTCTGAGCATCCTGTTTGGTGAAAACTAAGGCGAAGCTTCTTTTAACTATTCCAAGAGCCTGCCTGAAAACATGTATACATACTGGAGGCCTAGGAAGACTGAGTCTTACAAAGCAAGACTCTGCTAATACGTTCCTCCCAATAACAGAGCTGGAGAGAGCAGCCCCTACTGGGCTGTCCCGGGCTGCCTGCACCAGCCCGGCTTGTGGCAGCCCTGCAGGAAACTTGCTTCGCTGACCCTCTTACTGCTGCACCAGCTAGAGGGAAGTGGGTATGCTCACTCAGTGCCGGAGCCTGGGTTTTGCCTCTTAAATAGGTTTATCTGAATTGAATAAGCTGTTTATTTAGTAGGTAGGTACATGGAAAATAAAGTTGTTATAAATTTAACCACCTTGATAGAGTTTACTTTCATGGTAGAAATTGTAGGGATCTTTATTCTGGAAGTGATTAAAAGTTATCTCGGAGATTGAAGTATTTTGCATCATTTATTACAAGATTAAGACTTAATTATATATTCTCTGTTTAATCTGAGATATTCTTAAAAAACTTAAAATGTGTGCACATGCATATGCACACGTATGCAGTGAGGGAGAGGAGGGACGCGTGGGTGCTGCTGCGTGCTGCCGGGGAGGACGGTGGGGACTCGCGCTTTATCCGGCTCTGCAGTGACCCGTGTGTGCAGCCTAGGTTGAGAACGACTGATCTGATGAGTTTCCGTTGAGCTCCCAGATATCACTCCACTTTAAAAACGTACTTTCACCTAGTTTCTCTCTCCCCAGCTCCCTGGGGGCTGGAGCAGCTAGTATCTTCTCTCTGTCCTACAAATGGCATTGCAGAAACCCAGAGAGCTTAAGTGACCTGCCTGAGTTCACAGAGCTCTGAATTGAAGCCCACATCCACTCACTAGTCTATACGGTATCTATTCCTGCTGTTTCATATGTGGAGATCACACTTCCACAGCTGGGCAAGGGCTACACCTCAGACACTTTCATAGCCCTCAAAGTCCCCAAAAGGGGAATGGATGTTAATTGAGCCTGTCTGTACTCAGGCTCCCTGCTATGCCTTTTATGTGTACACTCAGTATGAAAGCTGAGTCCTTCTAAGGCCATTCAGGGTGTAGATGACATAAGCTACCTGTAAGGAGGGCAAGCCACCCTCACCTGCAGCTTCCACAAGAACATAGCTCACCACCACCAGAGGAGAGCTCACTTCTTTCCCAACTAGAAGAAAACTTCCTATGTGGACTTTTCCAACACATCATCCCTGACCTTTCTACCAGGCTGCACCTGGGCTGTTGGCTGGGACCTCTTGAAGCCACAGTGATGGTTTTCTGTTTCATCAGCACTTTAGAACCCTAGCACTTGGACATGAGACTTTGGAGGGAACTGTGGCTGGAGACACAGGCATTCTAGGTGTGAAACTGTGCCTTAGTTTTCTACACTTAATGGAAAAGAACTGGCTCCGCTCCTGCCCATGAGCCAAGGCCCCCAGCCAGGCCAGCCAGCTGTGCTTTAGTGGGTTAGTGCCCAAGCTGTACTCCTGGGAACTTGTTGGAAATGTAGACTTTCAAGTCCTAGGGAGGGGCCAGCAATCCACATTTAAAACGCCTCCCGGGGATTCTGAGGAAGGCTAGTGCTAGGGTCTATGCTGGAGAGACAGGCAGAGGAGAGCGCGGGAGCTTGGTTCTCGGTCCGACTCTGGCGTGGGATACGTGTGGGTTTGAACATAGGGGCTATCATTAGTTAAGTAATTCCTGCCCATCATTGTGCTCCCCAAAAGGCAAAATTAAGAAATTTGGAGACAATGGCAGATGATAAATTTCAACACAATCTGGAAAAGGGCAAGTGGGCATGGCAGGCAGCCACTGTTGCCACGTGCAGGAAGCTATCTAAAGGCGGACAGGGTTGGTGAGGGCTGTGGAGGAGAAACATGGGGGTTTGGTTTAGAGTCTGTGTGTGCAAATGTGGCTTCAGTTAACCTCCCCAGCCCACATGGCCACAAGACCACACTCACTCCCCTTCCCATCAAACTGCTAGCCAAGACCAGATCCCAGAGGCTTAGATTTGAATAATCAGACATGAGGCTCCAGGTTCTAGAGAGCACAGACCTATAGTATGAACAGTGGACAGGTTTGGGATGGAAACAGAGATAACACGAAAGTCTGCACAGTGGACAGGGGCCATTCAGCACCCTGCTTCATTCATTCCTAGAATAGGCCTACACATCCTTGATGAGCAGTTGCTGAGAGAGACTGCTCCAGAGAAGCTGACTCTCCCAGAGAAAAGGCCTCTCAACACTGACTTGTAAAATAAGTGACATCTCCGTCACCCTGCGGTGAAGCTCACTAGTTGCCCAGCTCCAAACATGCCCACCGAACATCTGAACAGATATTTGGTGCCTTACTCTTAATAAATAGGAAGTTCACTCAAAGATTGTGTCATACATTTAGGAGAAACCTTCAACACACTAGAAAGACCAAAACACACAATGGGAAAAGAAAGAAAATCAGGAAATAGAAAACACAAGGAATAGAAGAAAACTTTGAAGGAACCAAAATTAACAACCCCAAAAAGAAAAAGGAAGACACTGAAACCATTAAACAAGAGCAGGATGCTGTGAAAAAAAAAACCACCAAAAACTAAAGGACTTCTAGTTGTGACAAGATGGCACAGACACACTTCTCCCTATCCGTTCCCCAAGTACAGCTGAAAACCTAAGGTATTACATACAAAACAGAGATATGAAGACCCTGGTGAGAGAAGAAAGTAGACCAGTGAGGGATCTCAGACTACAAGGGATGACATGCACCGGTGCGTTCCCCAGGCTCCTTTGCCTCTCACAGTCTCCTTGTACATGCTCCCTGTAGGGTGTTGAGCAGTCTTGTGGGAGACGCCACTAGGTTCAGACAGAAATGCCTCAACAGAAGCCTGTCCTCTGTAGCTAAAGGACTAGCAGACTTTTAGGCAATAACTGACCTACTCGAGCCAAACTTTAGGTAAAAACCATACATGTACTCCATCTCTCCTCACGCCCTAGCAAACCATGAATGAGGAACTCCCAACCTCACTTGGCTGCCATGGGTCACAAATATCCCTCGGGCAAAGGGTGTAAGAGAAGGCTGAGGGGAAGCTGGGGCTTTCACCCCTCCCAGTGTTAACAAGGGCCTCCCTCATGGCGTCAGTGAAGCCAGTATCCCATCCCCCACCTGGTGCAGGTGAGGCATATCTCCCTCCCCTGCTGGGGTGAGGTAGGAGAGGTCTGGTGGAGAGCCAGGACTCTCCCCACTGCCCAGAATTAACAAGGCCTTCTGATCCTGTGGTAGCAGTAGGCACGTAGTATAGAACCTCAACCCCCATCCCTGCCCATCAGTAATGAAACTTTCATCCTTGTATCAGGTTGTCAATAGAGGCCAAAAAAGGAATATGAGATTTCACCCAAACCTAACAATAATGAAGTAGTGCCTACTTTCCCCCACTGGAGTGATGTCAGAGGCAGTTTGCCAATAAAGAAGGTTTAAATGAGATACAGAGATTCAAAATATACAACCCTAAATGCCCAAAATAAAATAGAAGCTTACTCAATGTACCAAGAATGGGGAAAATCTCAACTTGAATAAGAAAAGATAGTCAAGAGACACCAACTCCCAGAAGACACAGATGCTAGAATTATCTGACAAAGAGTTTAAAGCAACTATCATAAAAATGCATCAACAAGAAATTCAAATACTCTTGAAACAATTGAGAAAATAGAATATCTCAGAAACTAGAAAATCTTAGGAAAGGTATAGAAGCTATAAGGAAAAACTAAGTAGAAATTGTAGAACTAAAAAATATAATAATTGAAACAAAAAGCTCAATGGCTCACAGGAGAACGGAGAGGCCAGAGGATCAGTGAACTTGAAGACAGAAAATACAATTACACATCTCAACAACAGAGAGAAAACAGACTTGGAAAACCCAAACAGAGCTTCAGGGACCTGTGACACTACAAAGAAAGATTAAACACTAGAAAATTGGAGTCCTAATGAGAGAAGAGAGTGGGTTATGGTGAAGAAGTATTCAAAGAAATAATGGCTTAAAATTTCCCAAATTTGACCAAAGATGTAAACACACATATTTAAGAAGCTGTGCAAAGCCCAAATAGTTTAAACCCAAAGAAATTTACATGAAGAAGCACCATAACCAAAATTCTGAAAACTAAGGACAAAGAAAATTCTCAAAAGCAGTGAGGAGGAAAAGACAGGTTGTTGTCAGGGAAGACATTTTAAATGACATCTGATCCACAAAGATCAGAAGGAAGTGACACAGTATTTTTCAAGTGTCATTTTTCAAGAAAAGAGCTAATAATTCAGAATCTTTTATCCAAGGAAAATATTCTTCAGTAATGAAAGGGAAATCAAGACATTCTCAAAGAAAGGAAGAGTGAGAGAATTAGTTGCCAGCAGAACTGCCCTTAAAGAAAGGCTAAAAGAAGTTTTTGAGTTAAATTTTTAATAATGTGTGAGGTTTAGGTCCAGGTTTTCTGTTGTTGTTTTTGCCTGTGGATATCCAAATGCTTTAGCACTGTTTGTTAAAAAGAATACCATTCCTCCATTGGACTGCTCTTTTTTTGCCCTCAAATTATTGTGCCCTGTTCAACATGTACAGACAAAGAGAAAGGACACAATTTTCAACAGAGAATCAGAGGGGCTTGGGGCTGAAGTGCACATAAGGTGGTACAGGGTTCAACCATCACTGGATTGCTTTTGCACCTAAAGATCACTTGGGTACATTGTGTGCATCTATTTCTGGGTTCTGTATCCATACCCATTAATCTATGTGTCTGTGCCTTGCCCCAAACCACATAGTCTTAATTACTTTATGTAATAAGCATGAATTAATATCAGGTAGAGTGATTCCTCCCACTTCATTTTTCTGTCTCAAAATTGTTTTAACTATTCTAGAGCCCTGTGCCTCTCTATATAAATTTCAGAATATGAACATGTTTTTAAAGGCTAGAAAATATTCATGATGTACCCCTGTACACATGTGCACACACACACACTTAAAACTCCCATTTAGAAACAGTACCTTGGATCCTTGCTATCAAAGTCAGAAATGTTACTGGATACAGGAAAGTTGTCCAGCATTCACTCATAAGGTTGATATTATACATGGCAGAGACCTAAGAAAACCCCTGGTGCAACCCTTGATAGACAAGGAAGGCCCAGCGTGGTCTTCAGGCAAGGCTCGGGTCAGGAAGTCCCCAAATGAGGATTTTAAAACACCCAGTGGTGTTCTAGACTTCTGGTTGCCCCCATCCCTCCCACCCAGCCAGTTATTTCTGCCCTGCTCCTTCTTGGTCTTGGTCTCCTTCCTAAGCCCCCTTGGCCAGGGACACCAACCTGTGTGTGCACCCACAGCAGGCGCCAGAGCCTGCTTTCCCTGGAATTGAAGATTTGTTGTCCCCAAACCAAAAAGTCCAGAGGGAAGAAATCTCTAAATGTAACAGCGCCTTTCGCACCTGGGCACCGCCTCGCATGGGTGCTGCTCTGCGTCATACAAATGCATATAAATATGCTGTGGTCTCACAGGTGGGAGGTGACACTGCGGGGGGGGGGGGCTAGATGCTACGGCAACTGGGAGGGGAGAGGAAGAGTCCTACCAAGAGTGCACCAAAGAGAGACTGCTCCTGTTCCTGCCGCTTATCTACACCTGTGGAATTAAAGAGACAGAAGACGGGGCTTGTGGCCGAGTCTTTGGCTCCAAAGTCTCTGTCCCTGCCTTGGGGGCGGAGCTGAGGTAGGAATTGTCCCCATTCCTGCCGCTTATCTCCACCTGTGTAATTAGGGAGTCAGAAGACAGGGACTGCTGGGCCCCAGTGCCTGCCTGCCCGCTCCTGGTCGGTCTCTCCCTACACAGGTCTCCCTCGATCTGTGTCCAGAGTGAGGATCTAGCCTGAGCAGAGCCGAACCACGTAGGAGACTGCCTTTAGTGGTTATTAGGCAGAGATATTTTACGACTCCCACATCCGGGGATGTGGGGCTAGGCCTTTAGCCCCAAAGTTTGTATCCCCACCTTGGGGACGGAGCCGAGATAGAAACTGTTCCTGTTCCTGCCGCTTATCTCCACCTGTGGAATTAAAGAGACAGAAGACAGGACTTGTGGCTCAGCCTTTGGCTCCAAAGTCTCTGTCCCCGCCTTGGGGGCGGAGCTGAGGTAGGAACTGTTCCCATTCCTGCCGCTTATCTCCACTTGTGTAATTAAGGAGTCGGAAGACAGGGATTGGTGGGTCCCATTGCCTGCCCATCCGCTTTTGGTCAGTCTCTCCTTACATAGGTCTACCGCATTCGAAGTCCAGGCCCTGGAGTTTGATTGGGCAGGGCCAAGCCTCGTAGGAGGCTGCCCTTGGTGGCTATAAGGCAGAGAGATTTTACGACCTGCACACTCTGGTGACTTAGAGCTGGGCCTTTGTCTCCAAAGTTTCTAGCC
>VSMD01074799.1:0-159727 GCA_008750895.1 Mirza zaza
TATATATATATATATATATAAGTTCAATGAAGCTGACTATACTGTAAGTAGAGAAACAACCAACAAAAAATGTGTTTCAGTAACACATAATGGGTCAAGAAATACTTCTAGATTCTTTCACTGGCTCTTGGAAACAGAGAGATCGATCCATCTATCGCGTCTTAAGACCCGAGAGGATATCGTAGCCGTGAGGTCCAATCACAGAAACTCTGCAAGGTGATTATTCTGTGAGATAAACAAGTTCATCTGCAGCAAAAGCAGATGCACATCACCATTGCCACACTCACACTTTCTACCTTGGGTTCCGGAGCACGGGGTGACTTTGTGATTTAAAGCCACAGTTGCTGTGTGGGCTGGGACGGCTTCGGGTATTGGTGTTGTGTACATTCACCAGTCACTGCAGTAATCGGGTTTGGAATACAAGAGAACAATTTTATGTTCCTGTGATTCCCCAGGGCCATTTCCAGCAGGAAAAGATTCTGGCAAAGCTTTTGGTGTCTACAGTGATTGCTGAGACTTTGGGTAATGCAAGGCAGGTCTAAGGGAAACAAGGGCATGAGGGGAAGGCCAAGGAGAGAAGAAAGGCCCAGAGTGGGGACACAGGGGCCAAGTCAATCAGCGCCAGGCATAGTCAGGAGAGCTGTGTGTTTTGGGGTGGGGCAGGTGATTGGTAACATGAGCTCCCCAGGAACTGGCCACACCAGCTGAGTTAGCAGATGGGTAAATGCAGGGAGTAAAGCAAAAGTCCAGGGACCCACCAGAACTGGGACAAACCACCCCAAAGTGTGGCCACGTCCAAGTTTGCCACTGGGTACCAGACATCGGCTTACAGAGAAACCTAGATTCCCAGGCAGGAATTGCAGCCAAGGAAGGTTCTGGGTGCAAAGCAGTAAATCATTTTGCAGCTGGGAAAACATGGGAAAAAGCCAACAGAGGGTGTGCTGGACTGTGGTATAATGAGGCCAGTAATCGAGGATGTGGGTCACAGGGCACAGTGGTCAATGGAAAGTCTATGGTGGGAGGTCATGGCAGGAAGCCAAACACTGGGATGAGATGTGGAAAAACATGCCCCCAGAGCTCTGTTCAGCCACCAAGTGGCATCTACCATCAGAATCTGAGTATCTGGAGAATGGGTCAGTAAGGAGCCACTTGTCCTGTCCATCTAAGGCAAGAAAAGGTGGGCTAAGGGAGCCCAGGTAGGTTCTTACACCACACACTGGACAGGCTCAAATTCCAGGAATTCCATATTGGTCACTGTCATTTGGAGACCCCCTGGGGAGAATGTGGTCTCTTGGCACTTTTGTGATTTCCTGCTCAGTCCACTGAGGTAAGGAAAAAGTAGTGCCCAGGGGCCCCGGTCAGTAGCAAAGGTGTACCTGGCCATGAGCAAAAGCCCAATGCCAGCAGTTCACAGAAAAGCTGTATCCCAACCTCCAAGAGAACCTATTTATCAGATGAGAAGTTTGGGGCATTTGGCCAAGAAACCACATAAGTGACTCCCTCTGCTTCATGGTAGGTTAATTTTTGATAGTTAAAAAGGAAAGAGGAAAAGAGTCTTGCTGTGGTTTGAATATGGTGTGTCTCCACCAAAAGTCGTGTTAAATTTTGATTCCCAGTGTAATGGTGTTGGCAGGTAATGGAATCTTTAAGAGGTGTTTGGGTCACAAGGGCTCTGTCATGAAGAGATCAGTGCTGCTCTCATGGGACTGGGTTAATCTTGAAGGAATGAGTGAATTCTAGCTCTTGCAGGCCATGAGAGTGGGCTGCAATGAAGCATGACTGCTCCTCATGTTTTGTCCCTTTTGCACAAGCTCACTTGCCCTCCTGCTTTCCCCCCCTGGGTTACGGAAGCTTTCACCAGAAGCTGCCGTCATGCCCTTGGATTTCCCAGCCTCCAGAACTGTGAGCCAAATAAACTTCTTCTTTCTATAAATTACTATTATAGCAACAAAAAAGGGACTAAGATAAGTCTTTTTTATGAAAAATTCCATAAATGAGCCTACAGAGTTAACCTTTGGGAACTCTTTGCAATACATATTACAACGACCCTTCTGTGAAGCAGGTACAATAACCTCTATTTAATAGTAGGGGGCAAGGATGTGATTTAGAGATGTAAAGTAAAGCAAGAAACCTAAATGAACCCACATACAGTGTTTAGAAAAACGTACTAAAAAGTTCAACGTTAGCCATTTTTATTACCCAAAGTTGCTCAGTTTGCAAGTGACAGAACCAACATCTGGACCCAGATCTCTGTGACATGGAAACTCAGGCTCTGACTCACCTCACTGGGACTATCACCAATTATTACTTTTTATTTGTAGTTTTGCTTATTTGGGCTGGTAAAGGATGAAATAGCGCCAAGGATTAGGTGTGTGCACATTTGCATTTTCGCTTAGCAGACATGTTATGTTATACCTTAGCCTCATAGGCTCAGATAACTTATCCAAGCAATCAGTTAGAACCCTTGGTTTTAATAAAGTAAAGCTGATGAGATAGGAAAATTGAGATAGTAATTTGTGCTTCATTCTTGCTACAGAATGAGAGTAACATATTAAAGGAAAAAAAATATAAAGATATCAACAGATGTTGAAAAGACATTTGGTAAAAATCAACAGCTATTCCTAGTAAAAATATTAATTAAAATAGGGCTAGAAGAAAACCACTTAAATGTATTCGAGACCAACAAAGTCCAATAGAAGATATTATTCGAAATGTTGAAACAGTAAAGCTATTTCAAATTGAATCAGGCATTGGACAGATGCATTTACTTTAGCTATTATTTTTTTCAGCATAGTTTGTAGATTCTAGTGAATGCAGCAAAACAAAATAAGGAAGAGTATAAACACAGGAAAAAAATAATTTTTTGTTAAAAATGTCACCGCTAAAAATAAATCAGTTGAATAAATAAGTGAATTTAATAAAGTGGCCACCCTACATATAAGATAAATATTTACTTTATGTCATTGTTTTTCCCTATTCTAGAAATAAAAACCTAGAAATGGAATGGGAAAAGTACTTAACTCAATATAACGACTTCAAACTATAAATTATTTATGAATAAATTTGACAAGAAAGTCAAAGGACCTTTATGAAAATAAAACAATAAAATCAAATTGATGGAGAAATGAAAAGACATGTCATATTCTTAGATATAAACAATGTCGCAAAATTGCCAATTATCCCAATGTTAATATATAATTTATTGCAATTTCCCATTGGAACCACAGTGTTTTTAACTGAGTGAAATTACTTTAATGTTCATTTGAAAGAACAAATGTCCAAGAATAAACAAGAAAATCTGAAATAAAGCACTAATTATGGGGCGTTTGTTTTATGAGCTAGTGCAACGTATAAGCACATACTAGAAAGCCATTCTACCATAGTGGCTGTTACACTTTAGCATGTCCCGGGATCTGCGGCTTGTTAGAACACACATGGCTGGGCCCCACCCAGGGTTTCTTATTCTATAGGTCTGGAGTGAGGCCCAAGTACTTGAATTTCTAACAGATTCCCAGGTGATGCTGATATTTCTGGAATAGGGAATACCCTTTGAGGACCACTACTCAAACAAATCAATGTAATGTTGGCAAAATAATAATAATAATGATAAAAGACCAACCAGTGGAATAGACTGGAGAAGTCAGAAATTTGCCTAATATGTATGAGTATTTAATAAATGAAAAAGGATATCCATGAAGCATGACTGAATAAGAAATGTGAGATGTGTAAGTTTGTATAATGTGGTCTGAAAGAAAATACAAGATGAGTTTTCGTGGATCAGATGGGCCATATAAGACAGCTGGTACTGGACATTCCAGAGGACCTAGAAGAGACAACAGACTTCAGTGCTGAGAAGCTTCAGGTATCACTGAATCCCTAGAGAAGGCATCCTCAAACTACGGCCTGCAGGCTACATGCGGCCTGCCCAGGACATTTATCCCGCCTGCCAGGTGTTTTTGCCTCCCCTGCCTGTCCTGTTTAGCAGCCTACTCGTCCCGGGCCCACAGTGCGCATGTGTGGAATGTGCACTGCACTCTCCAACAGTCCTCCGACAGTCTGAGGGACAGTGAACTGGCCCCCTGTTTAAAAAGTTTGAGGACCCCTGCCCTAGAGGCTGAAAAGGAGGGAGGTGATCAGACAGAATGGAGGTGGACTTGAACCTCACCTGGGAACTTCAGGGGTGTGGTCCTGAGCAACAGAGGGTAGGGGGTGCCCTTGAAAACGTGAAAATGCGCAGGTGAGAAAGAGACGGTTTTAACCACCTGCTAAGTCCAGAGAGCCAAGACACCAGACCGTCAAAGCAGTGCCATCCAATAGGAACGACGGACCTTTGTTCTCCCTTCCTCCTCCCCCCTCCCCCAAACCCTGTTAACCCAGAAACCACAGATGAGGAGCTGGAGGAGGAACAGGAGAACCAGGGGAGAAAAGAGGGACAAGTCAGCCAATCCCCTTCCAACGACCTGGGGGTGGGGGGTGGGACACTGGGAGAAACAGTGACTTCCAATCGAATCTGCAGTTTTGGTCTCCGCATGTTAATGACTGAGTAGAGACCGCATTACATGAATCTGAGTGACCAGAACATTTTTATTGTCTGAGAGTGACCAGAAAAAAATCTCCCCATGTTTGCACTTGATAGCAAGAGAAGGATAAAACTAAGAGACATTGGGAGACAGAGTTGCTTCATTTTAAGAGTATACTTGTTCAATTTCAGAGTTACATAAAATCATAAAATATTTAATGATCTGCAACTGGAAAACAACTGAGATGTGTTTTTCTCTCCCCATTAGCAGAAGGTTTTCTCTGTGCTCTGAGGAGGGGACACCATATCTTGGGGGCCATTAACATCTGCAGAGTTTTAACACCCTACATAGACACTAAGGATACAAGCGTGAACAAACAAAATGTGTGTGTGTGGATGGATGGATATAGATATATTAATATATATATATAGTTACATAGCTATAGATACAGACTTCACTGTTCTCAGAATTTAATGCGATAGAGAAATATAATGTACAAATAAATATAGGTCAATAATAGGAGCTATAAAATATAGTTTGATGGGGATATAAAGTATTGGGGGGGGTGCTATTCCAAATCTAGGAGAGTAGAAGTCATCTAGAACAAGCTTAATGTATCCAGGATGGGCAAGACGGCCAGTGTGAGTGTTGAGTTGGACATTGGAAAACAAAGTGAGACTTAAACAGGTGTGGGTGGCTGAATGATGGCCCCTCAAAGATGTCATTGTCCTACTGTGTTTCCCCAAAAATAAAACCTACCCATAAAATAAGCCCTAGCAGGATTTCTAAGCATTTGTGCAATGTAAGCCCTACCCCAAAAATAAGATCTAGTGATGGGCGTGGCTCCACAGGGTATCTGCACAACCCATGCATTTCATCACGGAGCGGTAAAGAAGAGGAGCAGCCCTTCTCAGCTACACCATGAGAGCTCTAGTGCTTGACATGAGAGACTGGGGCCAATGGTTCTAAAGGAAATAGAGTCACAAGAAATTCAGGATGGAATTCGGGGTTTGGAGAGTTATGATGATATTCCAGAAGACGACTTAACTATATTTGGATAAATGTAGATTGTTGTACCGTACTTAAAAAAAAAAATAACATATCCCCTGAAAATAAGCCCTAGGGTGTCTTCTTGAGGAAAAATAAATATAAAGACCCTGTCTTATTTTCCGGGAAACACGGTAACTCCTATGCTCCAGGTACCCCTCTGATTCTCGCTTGCCTCTAGGAGTAGGAGATGCTCCTCAAACTTGACTCACACAGAATTTCTTGCCATTCCGGTGAGTGAAGGCTTACAGCTAGATTAACTTTCGACTGTGAAGCGAATTAACAGCCCTGCCAAAACACAACGTATTTTGGCTCTACCCGTCTATGCTCTGGACAGACATCTATGGACTGTAAGCCAAAGCACCTCTGTTGAAAAACAGAGGTGAGAGATTTTCACATTTCCCAACAATTGTTCAAGGTTGATTAGTTTGATCTTTAAATTGAGCTCATCAAGCTAAGGTGAGACTGGGGAAGAAATTAACCCGACACAGTGCTAACTCCACATGCTATAGCATTCTCCCGGGGCTGATTCGATTTCCTCTCCCAGCTTGTGTCCTGGCTCGGGAGGAGCAGAATGACTTCATCGTTACTCTTGTCTGCACTCTGCTCAGGCTCCACAGTGCTGCAGGTCTCAGACTGCCTGGAAATGCAGGCGATGCCCAAGGCCGGCCCACCTCCCCCGCATCCTTTCCCTTCCCCTCTCTTCCCTTTTCCCCCTCCCTCCTCCTCCCCTTCTCTTTTTTCCTATGCTTAAGGGATCCTTTCCAGTTCTATGTGGATGCCTTTGTATTGATTTCTCCACTCCAATCTCTCCCCTGAATTCTACATTTGTATATAAAACTGCTCACAAAACTTCTCCATCTGGGCATCTAAGGACCATCTCAACTATAAATCCAAAATGCAATTCTTAAACCCCTCTCACCCTCTAAAAACAGGAAATAAATTTAATTAAATAACCAACAATAAACTCTCCACACTCCTTCCCTCCCAGCCGTCGTATTTCAGTAATGGCAATTCTGTTCCACCAGTTGTTAGAAGTTATCCTTGCTACCTGTTTTCCTCCCGCTCCTTCAAAATCTCTAATACTCCAACTTGGGCCAGATCAGTGCTGGTGGTGGCAGAATACCCTGGGCACAGTCACTTTTAAAAAAATAATATTATGTTTCTCTTGGAAAGTGAGAACTGTCAGGACAGAATGAACAAGCTCAGAGAAATGCTGAGCTCAGCGCATAAACTACAACCAAAACAAATAAACAAGAGTGCGAAGCCCTGACTTGGAGCTGATTTGCCAAATGTTTTTTGACTATCACACATCCCTGGCTCCCTCCCTCTAAGATTCTATTTTATCCTTCCCCCCTCTCTGGGGAGAAATCCACAGGAGCATTGCAAATGTCGTCCCACAGCCTGAAAATCAGGTGGCAACAGCAAAAGTAACAAATCCATTTCCATAGTAACAGGCTTGGGACCATTCTGGCTGCCAGGAGAATGAGTCGATTTGATTCCTTCTAGCGAACTTATCTACAATTTTAAAATGTGAATGGTGCAGAGAAGTTAATCAGAGGGTTCAGAGAAATAGCTCGCTCAGAAATTTGCAGTAGGTTCCAAGTCCTAACAAACAACCCAACACGATTGTAAGACAAATCTAAAAGACAGTAGTAAGTTTTCTCTGCTCTGTAAGGAGTGATTCATCATTTCCCAATGACCTACAAAGCCCTTGCCCCCTGAGGCGAGCGTCTCCTTTGAAATCTTCATTATTAAATCCAACTGGGTCCACAGGACGGCTCAAAGTCATGGCAGCCCAAGTGGAGGAGGCTGGCCTGAAGTGCCCTGGAAGGGATTTGACAGATCCAGCTTTCACCTTCGGTGTCCTGCATTTCAGACACCCCTGCCTCCCCTTAGCGTGTAACATCTCCACGTTGAAAGGAATCAAGACAAAGCTTCCTGTGTTCATTCGTTCATGCAACTAGTCAACAAGCAGCTACCATTGTGTGGCGTAGCCTTCCGCACTGCGGGTCCGGGCTGGGAAAGCATGCTCGCTCTTGAAGAATTCACATTCTACTAGGGCACAGAGACGTGTCACCGACCCACACAGATGTGGACATGCCAAAACAGGGTCAGGCCCGAAGTGCTGTGGGAACTCAGGGGAGAGCGTGTCTGGCTCAGCTAAAGAACTTTAAGCTGCATCTCAGAGGATGAGTGAGATTTTTCTCGGGGGAAATTCTAAGCAGCGTTTCAAATATGTGCAGGTGTGAAGAGGAGGGCGCGTTTGGAGAGCGCCAAGGGACTTTGCGTGGGGAGGGGGTGGCGGGAGGAGATCTGTGAGCTTGGCAAGATGCAGACGTTTCTGCTCATCTGGATCTTAAAATTCTACTGAAGTGTTTGGCCTTGACCCATCAGGCCCGGTGCACCACCGGGCACACACCAGCCATGTCCCTTTGGCCGGCAAGTCCACGGTTCTGTCTGTAGTCTAGGAAGAGAGCCCTGGAAGGAAATCTGGGGGGAGGGAGACCAGAGTAGGGGGCTCTGTCAGGGTAAAGGCAAGAGGTGACGAATGTGTGGACTCAGGCAGCCGCGGCGGCGCAGGGAAGACACACTTGGGGACTTAGTCAGCAGAGCCTGGTGGAGGCTGGAGACGGAGGGTGAGCGGGAGGACAGGGCAGCGACAGTCAGGGCTGCCACCAAGCACGTGTGTGCGAGCTGCGCTGCACCTCTGACGGCAGGAGGGGGGAGTGGGCACAAAGGGCACGGCGATCTGTTCAATGTGGGACCCGCAGAGTCTGACGTGTCTGTGGAGACTTGTCCAGTGGACACGTGCACCAGGAAGGTGCCACCAGAGGACTGAAGCACAGGACTGAGATCAGGGGCTGTGGACAGAGCTGGGAGGCTCATTGTATTAATAGAAGTCCAGGTTGAAACCACGGGCTTGGTGAAACCTCCCTGGGTTTGGGAGCAACATGATGTGAGAAGAGGGTGGCGGAGCACAGCCTGGGGAATGGAAATATTTAAGAGGCTGGAAGAAGAAGAAGAGAAGACTGAGAAAGAACAGTCAAACAATTGAGGGTAATCGGGAGGGAAAGAGAAGCATTTTAAAAACCCAAGGACTGCTAATGGGTACGGGTTTATTTGGGAGGATGATGAAAATGTTCAAAAATCGAAGGTAGGCCTAGCTGCCTGACGCTGTGAGCACACTAAAAACCGCTCAAGTGTGCATTTGAAATAGGTGGATTGGAAGGTATGTAGACTGTATCTCAATAAATCTGTTATTTATTTTTTTTTATAAAAGGATGACGTTTAAAAAAAGACAGTGAGTACCTGTGTCCAGTACAGCCACAGGTCAAGAAAGAAAAGGGCTGAAAAGTAATTTTGAGTCTGTGAATCAGGGTAGCAGTGTTGACCTCAGGGAAGAAGATGTCCTGATGGTGGAGGGGACAGAAGCCACGTGCCGATGGGCTGGAGGAGAAGGGAGTTCGTGGTTTCTAGGACAGGGTGGTCATTAGCAGGTTTCAGGCAGAGGCAGGAGCCAGTAGGTAAGAAGTTGAAAGCAGGTGGCAGACAGAGAGTGATGACATGATGGGCTGTTCCCAGAGAAGAAAGGAGAAGACGGCAGGGGATCCAGGGCCTGGGTGCACTGCCTGGGGCGGGAGTGGGCGCAGTGATGCCACCGAGTTTGGCAAAGGAGGGAAAGGAATTGAGAATGTTCACCTCCGATGCCTGCTTTTGCTCACAAAGTTGGTAGCTAGGCCTCTGCTGAGGAGGAGGGAAGTGGCAGTGAAGTTGGGAGATCAGTAAAGGCAGGAAAACCTTGGGGTGCCAGCTACATACAGTAGGAAAAACACAGGCAAGGGGCAAATGCAAGAATGGTGCCATAGCACCAGGGACCCAGGTGAGATTTGAGTCCAGGTGTCTTAGTCTGTTAAGGCTATTGTAACAAAATACTGTAAACTGGGTAGCTTATAACAGAAACTTACTTCTCACAGTTCTGGAGGATGGGAAGTTCAAGATCGAGGCACTGGCAGATTTGTGCCTGGTGAGGGCCCACTTGCTGGTTCATAGATGGCATCTTCTTGCTGCGTCCTCCCATGGTGGAAGGTATGCACGAGCTCCCTTGCACCTGTTTCATAAGGACACTAATCCCACTCATGAAGGCTCTGCCCTTACGGCCTAATCACCTCCCAAAATGCCCTACCTCCAAATACCATCACCTGGGGGGTTAGGCTTTCAACATATGAATTTGGGGAGGACACAAACATTCAGACCACAGCCCACAGATTTGTGATGGTCTTGAAAAGAATTTGAATCGCTTTAGACTTTAGAGTCTAAACTCTGGCAGAGACACACAATACTGGATTTCAAGGGTATCTGAGTTAAATCTCCCTCCCTTCTCCCTAGATGAGGGAATGAGAAGAGTGAGAATGAGAACAGACGTTTTTTGTTTTTGTTTTTGGAGATGGGATCTTGCTATGTTGCCCAGGCTGTGGAGTTCAGTGGCAACACAGGCATGATCTTGGCACACTACAGCTGGGAACTTCTGAGCTCCAGGGATCCTCCTGCCTCTGCCCCCTGAGTAGCTGGAGCTATAGGTGCGTGCCACTGCACCCGGATGAGAAGAGAACATTTAGGAACAGAATCCAAGCCCTGGGCACATCTGCCACGACAGATGGTGCCTTGGCAGTCACTATGCTCCAAGGCCATTACCTGCTAATGAGGCCTGGGTCTGGTCCACGCTGGCTTCCCTGGCCAGACTGGAACATGTAACCCACCTTCCTTTTCCTCTTTTCCACACCGTTCCTGCCTTGCTGGGATCCTCTTTTTCTCTCCATGCTGTGTTTCTCCTTTATTCTTTCAATACTTTGTCAAATTCTTTAAAGACTTTCTATTGTGGTAACAACATATGCTCATTACATAAAGTAGAGAAAATTATTAAGGAAAAAAATAAGCCATCCATAATATTTTATCCAAATAATATCCTGACAATACTTGGAATGTTGCTTTCCGATAGCTTTCTATGTACCTATGTGTTTTAACATTGTTAACATCAAATGTACAATTTTGTTTCCCAGATTTCAACCTAAATTCCTACCTTAAACACCTTCTTCTGGTTATTAAAATCTAATTGTAAACATAATTTTCATGGCTGCATAATATTCCACAGTATGGATAGACCATAGCAGAGGAACATTCCTCCATCATTAGGTTGTCTCAACTTTTATTTTATTAAAAATGGGACTAAAGCAAAGAACTCTGTAATTTTTGTCTGCAGCTCTGGCTTCCTAGAAATGAAATTACTGGTTCAAGCTACCAAAATGGAAGGATAGTGATAGTATTATACATATTGCATACAGTTCTTAGAACTAAAAGTATCAATATTTGTAAAATGCCTTCCTAGCATGTGACAAGTGCTATATATATGTTTGTTAAGTTAACTTTATTACACAGACTAGAAGCTTGTATTTTGTCTTGTATGTAGAGTTCCCTGCCAGTACCTGACACAGGTGTGCAGTAAATAAACATTTACTGATTTGCACATAACCTCAGCCATGTGAGGTGCTTTTATTGCTATTTAATCTTTGCTGATTTGATAGACAGTGTATCTTGTATTAATTTATAGTTCTCTGATTATTAGTGAAGTTTGATAGATATTTTTTCACATGATTATTGGCCCTTTATTTCTCTGCTTTATTTCCTCCTCTGTCTCTGCTTTTTGCTTTTTCCGTGTTTAACTGTTGAGATCCTAGTATTTTTCTCATAAAGGAAAGATCCAAACTTCTCTGTCATGTCTGTTGCAGATATTTTTCCTGGTTTGTTGTTTGACTTCCAGTTTCACTTAATTCTTGAAGGCTGACAGAGGGGCTGAAAGTGAACTCCTCACTCAGAGGCTTGAAAAACATTCGCTTCTATTTTCCTTTGCTTCTTGTATGGCCTGAGTTTTCAAAATAGTTAATTCTCTAATCCATTTGGGATTTTTTTCTGGTATATGAAAATGGGGTGAGAGCCACAATTATATTTTTTTATCCCCAGATTCCTAGTTTTCAGGAAGCTTAAAATGATAATTGGGGTATGACGTGCCCAAGCGATTCTCGACTTGAGGGGCCTGGACATTGTCTCCAAAAAGCCAGTAGGCCCTATTCAATAACTTCCTTTTTTTTTTTTTTTTTTTTCTTTTCCTGGTTCATTACTTTAGGATATCACTGTTTCGGCCCACATTTTCTCCATGAACCCAGTGGTTCTCAATTGGTACGATTTTGCAGCCCCCAGGGAACACCTGGCAATGTCTAGAGACATTTTTTGGTTGTCACAACTTGAGGTCTAGTGGGTAGAGGCCAGGGATGCTGCCAAACATTCTCAAATGTACAGGACAGCTCCCCACTATACAAGAACTGTGTGATCCAAAATGTCGATGATGCTGAGGTTGAGAAACCTTGTTTTAACCTGAAGAGGACAATCTGGTTGAAATAAGATGTTTCTGGGAAGTCTGAGGCTATCAGGCTTGATATCCCAGATATTTGAGATCTGGGATATCAAAAAGAAAATACTGTTGGGTGAGCTGTTAGGCACTCTTTGGTGCTTCCCATTTCAGAATTCAGGCCTTTGTCATGATAGAAGGGCAGAGTTGAGGAAAAGCTAAGGAAATAATATTGGGCCAGAGGTCATCTTTAAGGGATCGGTGAATGTTTTCCCTGTGAATCAGGTTTGGACAGTTTTCCATGATGCTGCACAGTTAGACATTGTGAAGTTGAAAAAATCTCCCAAGATTTATCAAGCTTAGAAAAACTGGTTTCTTATATTCTGTCAAATTCTCCAGGATTCAAACTCTTAGAGCTACTGAAACCGGGTTCCAGTACCTGGTCCCTGATATCCTAACACATCCCAGGTCCTGCTTGTGGAGTGACCCTCACTGATTTGTAGTGCCAGATAGTCACATCTGGCATGCAGGGGTTATTTGTGGACTAACTTATTGTTCTGTTGACTTTACTGATTTAAATACTGTAACTTTCCATTAAGTCTTAATATCCCATTGGTTAAGTCTCACTTATTATTTTCCACTATCACTCAAGCAATTTTTTTTCTTCTTCATATTCTCAGTTTTTACCCTTTATCCTGGATGGAATCAGACTACATCTGTCATTTCAATATAAGTTCCACTGGAATTTTGATTCAGAGTACATTAGTCTATGCATGAATTTGAAGAGGAAAGAATAACCTGTGTCTTTATATATTTTGCTTTCTGAGAGCATGATATGCTTCTTCATTTAACTCTTATTTTAATCTTCAGTGATTTAATTTATATCAATTCTTCATATTTCTTGTTAAAGTTATTCCTGTGTGCTTTATACTTTTATTGTTCCCAGAAATAAAATATTTTTCCATATTTCTAACTAGTTATTAATACATATGCAACACTGACTGATATTTACATTGTATTCAGCTCCCTTGAATTTCAGGGTTTTCTTTTCTTTTTTTTTTGGTGAGACAGGGTCTCATTCTGTTGCCCAGGCTGGAGTGCAGTGGCATCATCATAGCTTACAGTAACCTCAGACTCCTGGGCTCAAGTGATCCTCCTTCCTGGGCCTCCCAAAAGTGCTAGAATTACAGGCGTGAGCCACTGCTCTGAACCTTGAGTTCCATTTTTAATTCTAGCATTTAACAGTTGACAGTTGATCTCATTTTAGTTGTTCCTCTTGTTTTGATTTCATCAAACTGCCTACCACTTTCAGACAATGTTACATAGTTAGAACGATCAGGATTTTTCATCCATTTGACAATGACTTGTTTTATTTCCGGTTTTGGTAGGATCACCTCTGGTGCATTAGTTTTGGCTGGGCTGGGTTTCCACATTCTCTGGTGAAACTTCCCATTCTCCATCATGGGGTCTATATTCTGGTGTAATTATTACCCTCCTGCCAGGTGGCCAATAAAATCCTCTTGAAGAGCTGCAGTAGAATGACAAAATAATATGATGGGAAACAAACGACCTTTAAAAGAAGGGCCCTGAGAAGAAGAATTGCACCTTCCAGAGATGCATGGATTGAGCCCTGGGTTTGTTCCAGCCAAAGTATTATTCGAGTTCATGCTTGACTCCAGGTGAGGACAGAAGTAATATGTAAACAGCTCCATTGCATCATTACCTTAGATTCTAAACTAGTTGGAGGGATGCTACAAATTTTGATTCTTAATAAACTTGGAACCACACTGACCATAAAAATATCTTAATGTGCTTATTTCCTGAAAATAATGATCTCAGTAAGCTATCTAAAATAGGAGTGGGCTGCCCTATATAACGCCTGCTGTGTCTCGGAAGCCAATAGAATTCTACAAAGGGCACCAATTATTCTGAAAACGACACACACGATAACTTTAATAATATATGTCTTAACTTTTTTAATGTTCATTCATTTGGAGCCATTGCCCTGATGTGAGGATATAACTTGGTGGTAATGTCACATTTTTTTTGTTTTTTTGCAGGGCACCAAGCCTCATGCATAATACAAATATCTGAGAATCTGTGACTCTATAAACTCAACAACTGAGGGCTGATTTGTCACAAAATATCATCTCTCTTTATTAATTCAGCATGTCTCTGGAGAACTTGTTTCTCTCTTACAAGCTCAGCACTTCCTAATGTTTAATAAAAGATTAGGTTTCCAAAAAAACTGCTGAGCAGGTTAAAATGGAATTGTGCTTGCAAGTCCTAACGCAACAGTTCCCAAATTCTCACTAAAATACTTGTGAAAGAACAGAAAACAATAAACAGTGGTATTAGACCAGAATCCTGAAGGAATTCACAATGAAAGGCCTGTGGTGCTGGATTAACAAATATTCTAGAAGACCTTGTGCAGGTCCATGAGGTCTTCTCCTTCAGAGGATAACAGGAAGGAGGAAAAGGTGGTGAGAAACCCTCAGCATCTCCTTCAGGCCCCAAAAGACACAGATTGGATTGACAGCAATGCTGGGTGCATGCCTCTGTTTTGCGGCAGCCAGGGAGCTGTGAGCTTCTGCTCACCTTCACTCCCACCGTAGCCTCTTTTTCTACAGAAGCTGCAATTTCCAAATGCTCCCAAGCAGAGAGGACTGGAGAGCTTCCTGGAAGGAAAGTCCTCACCTGTGAGCACCATTCGTGTGCCAAAGAGGAGAAAGGCATGTGCTGGAGCAGAGATTTTTCCTGTTCTCTACCTTTCTGTGTTCCCAGGAGCCAGGAAATAAGGCTATGAGAAGACCCCATCTCAGTCCAGCAGAAGCCTATAGTGTGATCATTTGCTACAAACAAAACAAAAAATAGAACCCCTGTAAATGTGCCAGCAGCTCTGAAAATGGGTTCATCTTGTAGACATGGATGTCTCAGGGTGATTCTACCAGCACTCAAAGGGTCAGTAAGACTTGCCACATGTACCATCTGTTGGTAACCACTAGCTCTGCATACATTTCCTCCTGTTCAAGGATGGAAAAATGGAAAACAAAAATCCCGCCTTGAACCTCTGGAAAGTTACTCTGAAAACAGCACTGAGCATTCACTTCTCATCATCAACAGGATGCGATAAGATCCTGCTTTGGGAAATGGGGAGAAGGGCTGGAGGAAGATAACATCTCAGGCCTCCAGATCTTTCTGTAAGTTGTGTTCAAATCTACTGTCCATCAAACAACCAAAAATACTGTGGCATGTGAAGAGACAACACACTACGAACCGGAACCAGTAGAAACAACAGAGAACAGAAAGAGACCCTGAGGGACCTCCCACAGACTGTAAAACAACACGGTTTACTTACAGTATTCATGGAGGAAAAACCAAACTCTAAAATTTTGTCCATCAATTGGAAACTACCAACAATAACATAGACATTACAAATTAAAAATATAGAAATGGCAGAACTGGAAATCTAATAACCCCAAATTAAAAATTCAATGGATGGGTGTGATAGCAAATTAGAAACAGCTGATAAAAAAATTTAGGAACTTACATTTAAGTCAGAAGGAGTACTCCTGAATGAAACAGGTAGAGGTAAGAGAGTATAAGAGACATAAAGGGTATAGTGAGAAGATATGACATAAGGTTGATTCCAGAGTCCCAGAAGGATAGGACAGAATGAGGTAGAGGCAATCTGTGAGGATTTAAAAGCTGAGATCTGCACTCCATGGTTTGAAGAGACCAAATAAAGCCCAAGGAAGATACCTAAAAAGAAATCTACAACTAGACGCATCATAGTAAAACCCCCCAAAACAGCCAGAGAAAAGATGAGAGGTTATCACCAAAGAAGCAATAGATAGACTGACAAGTGACAGATTATCCTCAAGAAATAGCATGTAGATAGAATTGTCATCTCTGCAACAACAGAAGCAAGAAGACCATCAAATAATATTATCTCATTGTTAATGGGGACATGACTATATCCTGGGAATTCATTTCAGAAATTAGGAGTATAATTATCAGAAATCAGAAAATTATTATAGTTATTGAACTCTGTATAATTATATATCTATAAAACCTAAGAGACTTAGATTTGATAGAATGAATAAAATTCAGCAAAACCCAGTGGCTTCTCTACAACCATGACTAAAATATAAAGAAAAAATAATTCACTCACAACAAACACACAACTTCTCTCTCTTACTGTCTCCCTCCCCTGTGCATACACCTTTTATAAAATGTCAAAGAAATAATGCTAACGAGAAATATATGGGATGCTTATGGAAAATAGTGAAATCACTATTGACATTTATAAAGGAAAAATAAATATTTAGAGAGCCATTCCATGTTCCTGAATGGCAAGAGCCCATACCGTAAAGGTCCTTAAAATAATTTAATAAACATCTCAATGATATTTGTTTTGGAATCAGAAAAAAATTCATTCTAAAGTTCGTATGAATAAATAAACAAGGGAGAATAATGTGAGAGGCCTGGATCTCCAGATATTAAAGCAAAAATCTAGTTCAGAATAATTGACACCAGGTGGTAACAGCAAAATAATCAACACAGGGGTCCACGGCATAGAATATGTCCTTATATACATGAGGCGCATTAGGATGTTTGGTTCTCTAGGGGAAAAATCATGTGAAATCCTCATCACATAAATAAGGTAAGTTCCAGCAGGATTAAAGAATTTAGTCTTAATAAATCAAACTATAAACCATAAAAATTAGAAGGATAGGTAACTATTTCACTTATCACTGTAAGGGGAAAGACTTTTGAATCATAAAAGCAACGGATTAAGTAAAATAAAAAATTGTTTGACTTGTCTACTTTAAAATTTGCAAACTTTTATCATGTCAAAAATACAAGAAACAAAGCTAAAATATAAAAGACAACTTGCAAAAATGTTTTTCATGATTGTGACAGGCAAACAATAAACATCCTCAGTATTGTAGCTTTTATAGATCAATAAGAAAAACAGTTAAGGTCACAGAAAAAGGAAATGCAAATAGCTACGGTAATTTTTTAAATGGCTAATTTAAATGAGAAACTAATTTTTAAAATCATCAAATTGGCAATACTTTAAAAAAGTTCTAGTGTTTAAAGCTTAATGCATCACTCTACCTGACTTCAAAATATACAACAAAGCTATAATCAACAAAACAGCATGGTACTGGTATAAAAACACTCACACCAATCAACAGAACAGAATAGAAAGCCCAGAAATAAAACGTATTTACAGCCTTTGATTTTTTCCAAAAGCACATAATGGGGAAAAAACAGTCTTTTCAGTAAATGATGTTGGGAAGACTATCCCTATGCAGAAGAATAAAATTAGACCCTTACCTTGTACCATATACAAAAATTAACTCAAAATGGATTATGATTTAAATGTAAGACCCCAAGCTATGAAACTACTAGAAGAAAACACAGGAGAAAAGCTCCATGACATTGGTCTGGGAAATGATTTTTTTGGGTAAGATCTCAAAGGCACAGGCAACAAAAGCAAAAACAGACACAAGGAATGACATCAAACTAAAGAGCTTCTGCACAGCAAAGGAAACAATCAACAGTGAAGAGACAACCTACAGAATGAGAGAAAATATTTGTAAATTATGCATCTGATAAAATATATAAGGAACTCAACTCCATAGCAAGAAAACAAATAACCTGATTCAGAAATAGGCAAAAGCCCTGAATAGACATTTTTCAAAGGAAGACATATGAATGGCCAACAGGTATATGAAAAAAATGCTTAACATCACTAATCATCAAGGAAATGCAAATCAAAACTACAATGAGATATCACTTCGCTCCAGTTAGTGAAGTGATATCTATTGTCAAAAAGAGAAAGATAAGCATCGGTGAGGATGTGGAGAAAAGGAAACCCTTATACACTATTGGTGGGAATGTGGATGAGTACAGCCATTATGGAAAACAGTACAGAGGTTTTGCAGTAAGCTAAGAATACATCTACCCTATGATCCAGCAATCCCACTACTGGATATATGTGTATATATATATCCATATACACATATATATCCAAAGGAAATATATATATTTGGATATATACACACATATATCCAAAGGAAATAAAATCAGTATATCAAAGAGAAATCTTCACTTCTATATTTATTACAGCACTATTCACAATACCCAAGATATGGAATCAACCTACGTATATATCAGCGGATGAATAGGTAAAGAAAATATGGTGTATATTCACAGTGGAATATTACCATTCTACCCAGCCATGAAAAGGAAGGAAATCCTATCATTTGCAACAACATGGATGAACCTGGAAGATGCTATGTTAAGAGAAATAAGCTGGGTGCAGAAAGACAAACACTACATGTTATCACTCATGTGGATTCTAAAATAGTTGATCTCACAGAAGTAGAAAGGAGAATGGTGGTTCCCAGAGGCTGGTTGGTTAGGGGGAAAGGTAGCTGGGAGATGTTGGTAAAAGGATACATGATTACAGTTAGACAGGAGGAATAAATTCAAGAGATCTATTGTACAGCAAGCAGACTAGAGTCAATGATACATTGTATTCTTGAAAAAGAGTTGATGTTAGGTGCTCTCCCTATACAAATAACTATTTGGGGTAATCCATTTGTTAATTAGCTAGATTTAACCATTCCACAACGTATATATATTTGCAAACATCATGTTGTACACAATAAATGCAATGCTATCTGTGAATTCTTTTTAAAAAAGGAGTTCACATTCATGTGGAATGACTGACATTTACAGTTTTGACTCAGGATTGCATTAACTCTCCTGCCCTCTGTCATAACACAGTCCAAAAGGACCTGGACATCCCATGGGAACATCTCATTGATCCACTACATCAATAGTGCACTGAGCTTACTGATCTGGGTGAGTAAGAGATGGCTTAGTAGGGTGGAGATCTTGGTAAGACATACACACTCCAGAGATAAACTCCATAAAGACTCCAGGGCCTGACATCTCCGTAAAATGTCTAGGAATCCAGTGACCAGAAGTAGTTGGAATATTTCCCTTAAAGTGAGAAATACAACAAATCATTATAAAAAAAATTCTCATGATTAGTGCCATGACATGGACACTCCTAAGCATTGCTGGAAGTAGCGTTCTTGGTGCCACCTCTCCGGCAAGCTCTGGTGATCGTTAATATAAATACCTGATGCTGAGGAATCTGGCAGCATCTGAGTGGAACTTTCCATTTTCCAGGCTTGTGGAAGTGCAATTTAGATGGAGACGATGTATTTCCGGGGCCAGGAGCCAGCAGGCAGTGAGGAGGAGTTCAGATGCTGCTCCTGAGACTTGGGATGGGTGGGGAGATGCTCAGGGGATTGGATTGAGAACTCAGGGGGAAATCAGGAGTCACCAGCATTCCAAAGCCCGGGGCAGTAGGCTCGGGTGAAGGTAAGGGCAGGCAGCTTGGTCAGGAGCCGGGCAGAAAGCAGATGGAAGAGCTCGCTCACTGACAGACACAGAGCAGGAATGACAGACCAGGCACCAAGAATGTACCGGGGATCCGACGGTGACAAGCCCAATGTGATCTAGCCCCAACGAGCTTACAGTGTGCTGGAGCAGACTGGAGAATGAGTTAAGAAACCAAACAAATGGGCAAACACAAAACAATGCAAGTTTTCATGAGAACGATGAAGGAAACTAACCAGGCACCCAAAGAGAGTTAGGGTAGGGACCCTCATTTCCAGAGCTGAACACGAAGCAAGGATGTGAGACTGGCAGTGGCCAAGGTTACAGATGGGTTTGGTTAGGTGGAAAATGGGTCCAGTGTCTGTTTGTGAAAAAAGAACGGCTGTTGGAGCTTTTGGGGCCAGCAGCTCTGCTCCACTTGCTGCCTTCGTGCATCTGGGTCAGGAGGTGTCCGCATCTGGTTCGGGGGACCTAGGTGGAGGGGCAGGGCCTGGTGCTACCTGCCACTCACAGCGCGCTTCCTCCTCCCCTGGGCATGGTTTGTGTGCGCTTCCTCTGGCCTCCTCTGCTTTGGATAATTGAACATTTAAGTGATTGTTCCACTTCATAAAGTATGGTCTAGGGAGGTACTGTGCAAATTGCTAAATCAATTTATTTTTAAACAGAAATGAGGTTTAAAAAAAAAAACCCACACACGACTTAATGAAGGCTCGATGTGTTCCATGCACGGGTCTTCAGAATGCTGAGCTTCACTCTGTGAAGTCATCATTACATGTGTCTCGGTGGCAAACCAGAGGGACAAATTAGGGCAGTATGAGCAGCCACATTATTCGCAGTTATTTTTCTCACTTACAAAGGTCGGCGATTCTCCACTCATCAACTATGCAGAGCGCCACACAGGGCCCCAACATGAGCAGAATAATGAGGGGAGTAAGAACCTGATACGAAGTCAGAAAGAGACCTGGACTCCCATTTCAGGTCTTGTCCTGTGAGATTTGGGGGCAAATTATTATAACTTCCCGGCCTCAGTCTTCCCAAGGCTTAAGAATGATAATACTTACTTTGCTGAGAATGAAATGATTTTAAAACAACAACAGTAGATAACCTATATGAAGCACTTATTACATGTCAGGAACAATATTTAGTGCTCTATCTGCAAATTCTCAGAGGTGAACATAGTTAGGAGATGAAAACAATTCAATTCCCATTTCGGAGTCAGTATTTGTAAGGTGCAGCGTGCGTACTGTTAGTTTTCCTCCCGGTCTACAAAATGACTTGTCATGCTCTTATTTTGCATTCAGAAGTGTTAGATTTGATGATATCCTGTTCCCGGAGATAAAAGATTAACAAAAAATCGTGCATGTGTATGCACACGTGCACCCGTGTGTGGGCAGTGTGAAGCAATTGCTCTTTTGAATCAGAGATGTTTCATATACCAAAGTCTCGTGGGTTTTAGGTCTAGGTTTCGGATTATTGCTCTAGTCATTTTTGCTTGGTTCTGTCACCATTCAGACACCTGATTTTTCTTGGCTTCTCACTCATATCACCAGTTAGCTCCGATTGAATCCTCTTTTCTCAGTCTGACCTTTGACCCCCTCAGTGGTCTCCTCTGACCCCAATCTCTACCCAAGGTCATCCAATTTTTGGCCCTAGTCTTTCACAAATTTGAGTTTCAAGTATTGCAAAACCTGACTTTTCTCCCATGCTGATACCATATAATTTTTTCTAAAAAAATCATGCTGTTTTACTTTGGATTTATCTTTCTTCCAATTTAGAGCCAATCACAGAATGCAGCACTTGGTCAAGGATAGCTACTTTCAATGCCAAGTGGAGACAGAACATAAATCAAAAAGTTAACATCGAAAAGTTTCTGAGAATCCTGGAGAAAGACCAAACCTAAAGGTGACCCTGGAGGTTTGGCTGGGAATGGAAGATAAAAATTACTTTGCTTAATTTTTGAAGTTCACCGATTTAGAAGAAAAGCAGGCACATTAAAAGGACATGACAATGCACTGAAAATAAATACAACAATGCTTAACTAGGCTGTTTTTATTCAAAACCCCCTCCCCTGGGCCTGACTTGGTATGTCTGCCACATCCTCAAGAAGGAAGGAAAAGTGAACCCAGAAATGTCCTCCTTGTAGGGGAAGGAAACTACACAGAGGCTCCTACAGTCCCCAACCCCTGACAGCTTGAGCCGGGCAACACCAAGGCAAGTGTGTCCACCCCAACGAATCAACTGGAAGTCAGGGGTTCTTGACCTCATATCCAGGGATGTCCGTTAGGAGATCTTGCAATGTCCAGTTGGGCACTTTTGTGCCTGTTCATATTTCATTTCTGGAAATACCATAATGACTTCTATATGATATTTAATTTTGAATTCCTCATCATATCAAATCAGCTTTACTTGTCAGACATAACTTCCTTGAGATAAAATCATGTATATAGAGACATGCATATGTTTCTTATGCAAACACACCACTGCTTCCTCCTCTATATAAACACCTACGGGTTTAAAAAGTGGACTGCTAATGGAGTCATTGTGTGCCTCACTTCCTGGGCACACTGATTTCCTATCCAATAATAATCCTGTAACTCTGGGCATCTCAGATTGGCTGGATGCAATGATAGGCTACCCCACCTTTTAGTCATACTTGCAGTGTCTCAAGCTGCCAGGCAGATTTCTCCCCAAGTTACATGGCAGGACATTTGACATCATTGCTTCCCTTTCTATGAACACTCTAGAACACTGTGTAAAGGGGACACATTGGTTAGGATCGTCTAGGTTATGCTATGGGTTGTAACAACCCCAAAGGCTCAGCTGACGGACAATCCCTTAGAGACACAAGCTGACAGAAATCCCATCACCCTAGGATGCTGCTGTATCAACACCAGGCCCGAGAGTTTGTCACAGCGGGGAAAAGATGTGTGGAGAAGCACACATCAGTGCTTAAATGCTTCCAACCCCAAACCAACCCACGTCACTTCTGTTCAAGTTTCATGAGCCAAATCAGGCCACGTGGCTACGTGCAGCTTCCGGGCTTTGGGAAGGCAGGGAGATTGGGGTATATTGGCGAACACAGCAATGTCCACACATAGGACGGCCATTGCTTCTGGCTGTCCAGCCTCCACACCCAACAGGCCGGCAACCCACGCTGGGCCCACTGGACCCTCTCTGAAGGATCCCAACTCACTGAAAGCTTTATCTGGATAATCCCAAACAATGTTTATTTACCTGCAATACCAAGGAGCAAACTAGATCTGGAGATCAAAGTCTCTCCATGGACTTTTGCTCCTGAGTGGTTATGGCCAAAAAAAAGGGCTCATTCATTCTGGCAGCCTCTCCTTGCTATCACTGTCCAGAATGTTCTGCTCCCCAGTCCCCCTGAAGCTGCTCTTGTTTCCTGCCACTTTTTTCTCAGCTTGTTTCTCCAGCTTTCCTATTAGTCTAAGAGCTACTATTACGTTCCCAATATAGCCCAATAATAGCTTCTGCTTAGGAAGACTTGATTTCTCTTACTTGCATCCCAGATTTCGCCAAACGAAAAACAAAATGCCCACCTGCTAGGATTTATTCCCTAGGTGCTCCAAAATGGACAGACAGGTCTGGACTTGCTGGGACTGGTGGGGGTGGGGGCGGGGATGGGGAAGAGTAGCAAGCCTCAAGCCAGGAAAATTGGGTTCTCATCCCCGCTCTGTTGCCTGTCTTGCTATATGAACTTGAACAAACCCAAACCCAAAAACTCATCTGTAAAACAAGGGTCTGGGACGAGTTGACCTTCCAAGTCCTTTCTGGCTCCAGCGGACCGTGACTGTGCCATTTTGGGATTGCTGAAACAAGCACAAACCCTGTATTTTTGGTACCTGATTGAAACCCAAACCAGGTCCCGCGTTTTGATAAATAACCTGTCAACCGTCCACATTCGCTTGGAATCACATTAGGCTCAGAAATCATGGATTGCTTATATTTTACATTTCAAATGTGCAGAGGTCCTGGCATCGATCTGAGGACAAGCCATCACCCCGGGGATGTGTCTCAGTAGCAGAGGTGGCTCGTGCAAGCGACCGAGCTTACTGCACACCTGCTGCCTATTTGTCATGCAGAATGCCCATTACTGTTTTGGGATTAGTTGGGGCCCTTTATTTATATGTCAGCTTAATACCCAAGAGGCAGAAGAACTCGACATTTCCAGAACATTGAGATCTACTAATATCAATAAAAGTAATGATTATTATAAAACCTCAGCTCTCCGTGTCTGATTAGAAGAACTCCAGGAGCTGAGCAGAGAGGAAATCCTAAGTATTTCTCTGCAGGTGGGTGCATGGTTGAAAAATTAGATGACTTTTCCTGTGAATAAGTTTTACCTCTGATTAAAGTTCTGCCTGTAATGAAGGTGATGTGCTGAGAGGTGAGTGACTCACTCAGTCAGAATGGTCCTCTGTACACATTACTCTCCCTGCCTTGAACCGTAATAGACTCTCTCTTATATATTATCAGAAAGAGATTTTTCAGGATACCCTGCCCTGGTAAAGTAAGGATGAAGACCAGTTTCCCTTGGGGAAAAGGGTAACACTTTGTCTTTTTTTTTTTTTTTTTTTAGAGACAGAGTCTCACTCTGTTGCCCAGGCTAGAGTGAGTGCCGTGGCATCAGCCTAGCTCACAGCAACCTCAAACTCCTGGGCTCAAGCAATCCTGCTGCCTCAGCCTCCCAAGTAGCTGGGACTACAGGCATGCGCCACCATGCCCGGCCAATTTTTTCTATATATATTAGTTGGCCAATTAATTTCTTTCTATTTTTAGTAGAGACGAGGTCTCACTCTTACTCAGGCTGGTCTCAAACTCCTGAGCTCAAACGATCTGCCCATCTCGGACACTTTGTCTTTTACACACGTGAAAGGTCTTCACCAAATTCCTCAACACCACGGTCCAGGGGAGCTTCAGGGGATCTTGGTTTCATGGGCTGTGGTCTGAGGGTAGCCTCTTGTGGATTTTTTTTTTCTCTAAAAAGCTAACTGGACTGGATGGAAGGGGCTTAATCCTAAGGTCTTGGCCACTTCACTGCGGGACTACACAAAAAGGCTGACGTTTTAAAGTGAATTTTCCTGCAAGTCCACCCTCTGGATGAGATGAGAAGGAAAAGGTTTAAGTGGCTGGCCAAGCACAAGAGAGATGTGGTTGCCCAGAGATTTCAGAAAATCCTTCCCAGCTAAGCCCCCTACTGTGGAACCTGAGACTTTCTGCTGGGCCAGAGGCCTTGTGCAATCCCCTCAGCAAATGCTCCTCTGATGTCCCAGTTGAGAACGACAGACACAGTGCCCTGTCACACCAAAGTGCTTGGCAATTGGAAGGTGTAGTTGCTCTCGGTTCTTAAGTGTTTCAAATGCGGTTTTCCTGTTTAACACAGTGGCAAGTGTTATGCTCACAGCAACTTAAAAACAGAGACTCTGCCCACCCCAAACTGGTGCATGTTTGTCTTTAGTACCAGAAATGTGGCTTGGAACATCTTCTTCTTTAACGCAAGGTGGTGAATTTTTACAACAATCTACTTCCCCCAGTTTTGGCTATTTCCCAGCTAGGACTCACCCAGCAGATAAACTTGAGTTCCTGCTGACCTTGGCAGTGGAGAGCGGAACCAGGAATTTGGCAGAAAGAAAGTTATGGTTATGTCTGTACAACCGGAGAAGCAACATGTCCAGCTCAAGACGTTGTGGGCTTGGGGGTTGGGATTATTCTCTGCGTCCCGGGAATCCGTGTCCAATGATTCTGTTACAGCCTGAACTATTGATCTGGCAGCTCTGAGTCTGGTTTTCAGTATTGGGTTCCAGGACGTGGGCTTGTAAAAACAACCTGCACACGAGACTCTCAGACTCAGCAGTTTCAGCTGCGACTGACTTGACAGGCTGAGCCAGGGCTGCAATTGAGCCAGAACTCCTTGGATCGCAGCCTTGGGGTGCTGAGCTGGTGACAAGCCATCACCTGTAACATGGGGGCTGGGGAGGGACACCCCATACAAACCCCCGCAGGTCAAGGGTTTATCCACTTTCTCAACATGAATGGGAAAAGAACATTTCCCAGGAAGGGCTCATGCTGAAACCAGCACGTGCACGATCACCCAGGGTGACGTCGTCACGTTTGGATGCTGCTGACAACTTTCCACGAGGAAGGAGGAGAAGTGAGGGGGTAAGGTGAAAAGAGGGATGAGGGGCTTGCCAGGCTGGGCATGGAGGCCGGTCTCCATTCCACCAATTCCGAATCCCAGCAGTAAGTCATGTAGATGGCACTACGGGAGCTCTCGGCACCTTGCTAAGGAAAGCCTTTCAGACACTCTTAGGACACTATGAGCTAGTTTCTGGTAACTCCTCTAGAGGGGAATTCTTCAAAAGATCAGAAGGCCAGCAACCCCTTGGGGACGCTGATTCAGCCAGGGCATCCACAGTGCCCACTGCAGGCGTTAATTACAATCACAGGTGCGAGCTCCTCTTTTTACTAAAGAGGAGGATGATGGTGGCAAACCCCTCCCATCTGCACAATAATAAGAGTTGCAAAAGATTGCACTGCACGTTGTCCATTGGAACTTCATCAGAAGCCCAGACAGGGGTCAGGAATCAGTGTCGCTGGTCTGTCCACAGAAGATAGAAATGAAGGGCTGAGGTTAAGCGGCTGGCCCAAGGCTACAAGCTAGCAAGCAGCAGAATTGGCATTCTTTAATTGGCCATGCCATTTCTCCAACAACGAAGGCTATAAAACACCCCAGCTATTACTGAAGGCTATAAACCCTGAAACTGGAGTGCGGTGGCAGCAGGACACTGGTACACGGCCACTTCTGCATGTCGTTTAAGGCAACATGATAGAAGGATTAGAGTCTTTGCAGGACAACTTTCAAGAAGGCCTAAGTTTTCTCCTCTTTGCAACCTTAACTCTCTATCACAGGCCTAATTCCACCCTTTTATGGGTTCACGCTCCTCCGTGCGACAAGAGCCCAGAGAGGATGAACTCTCAGCAACACTTGTACTGACTTCCTTGGAAATGGGAAAAGCAACGAGGCCACCTCAATGGCACTTCCTTCGGAAGACAGGTGAACCAATTAGGTTTTTGACAGTCCCTGTCTTCTTGTCCACTCCTTCCTCGCAAGGCAATCATGTAAGGCTCTGAAACCAAATGTCTAGGTATAGGGACACAGTCTGGCAGGTGTCAAGCAACTACAGAAAAAGGATAGATAAGAAAAACCAATCTGCCCAGGAGGTGGAGGTGGAGCTGGGCCCTGAGGATAAAAAATTACCTTCAGGAGACCCTGCTTGGCATTTCTTGGGAAAGAAGACCCATCCTCCCAACCCCTGGAGACAGGGGACATCGTTGTCACTGTATATCCGCAGCAACATGTGTCTAGGTGCTAAAAAGCCCAAGCAACTCCCACCATGTCTGGGGATGAATTAGAGCCATAGTGCAATAGCACTTTTCCTCTGGTTCTCTCCCTTCAGCCTCACCCCCAGCCCAGCAGATCACAAGATAGTGAATTTCCCTGGAAATCAATGCTAAGAAAGGGCTTTTGCTTGTTTGTAATCATGGGATATGACACTTGAGCCAAGACTGGAGGTGGGTTTTAGAAACCCAAAGGGTTACGCTCATCAGGGTTGCCTAGGACTGCAGTGTAAGAAAGAGGCCCTTGCGTGTATACTAGAGATACAAACATAGCTGGTCGTCCATCAAATCCAGGAGAGGAGCGATGACACGGGAGGTAACATGTGGATTCCCTCCCCAGGGGAGACGGTGAGTCACCAGAAGCCAAGCAGAGAACAGGGTGGATGCAAGTGTGCATTTTTAAAGAGGGTAGAGCAGAGTCAAGCACAGAGTGGGCGGAGGTGAAGAAGGGCCCGGGGTATGGCAGCGCAGGCTCTGAACAACAACTGAGGTTCTTGCCTGGGCCACAGGCAGCCTCCAAAAGTGGTGGCACCCTGCTGTCTGAGAATGGCTGGGACTGAGGGCCTCCCATAGAAGTCAGGGACAAAAGGCCCATTTTCCACCTTATACCTAGCACAGCAGACAAACATCAACACATTTCCTAATAAGTTAGCTCATTCAGAAGGCATTTCCCTGAGATGTGGAAACTTCAAGCTCTGTGCAGCAGAAGCTCTGTGCTGCATCTTCCTGGAGATTTCACTGGAATTGTGTCATGGCCCCGTGGTATGGCTGGGAATGCAACCGAGGCTGAGGAACTTTCAGAACCCCCAGGAGGGAGCAGAGTAGAAGGATGGTTGCCCGAAGCTGGGGGCGGGAGCAGAAATGGGAAGATGTCAGTCAAAATGTATATACACTTTTAGTTGTAAAATAAATACGTTCTAGAGATCTGATGCACAGAATGGTGATGACAGTTAACAAGAAATTCACTAGGAAAGCAGATTATAAATGTCCTCAGCCCCCACGAAATGGTAACTATGAGTGCCAATGGATGTATTATCCAATTTGATTGTGATAACTATCACACGGTGTGTGTGAATCAAATCATCACATTGTACATCTTGAATATATACAATTTTTTATTAATAAAATAATTTAATTTGTCAGTAAAACTGAGGAAAGAAAAAGAAACCCCAGGATCTGAAAATACAGGCTCGTACACAAATGCATTTAGGGTTCATGGCACACATTGCAAAATGATTCTCTTTAATTCCTTATTTTGCCCCTGTTTCCTCATCCATAAAATGAGGATAATAATCTCTGACTTACCTACAAGATAGGAAGGGCATAAGGAACAAGTGAAATAACTCATGGATAACTGCTTTGTGAAGCACACAAGTATGCGCACTTGTCACCATCCTCACTGCTATTAACACCATGCACGTGTGTGTGCGTGCGTGTGTGTGTGTGTGTGTGTATGTGTGTTGCCTGGCTGCAAGATTTTCACAGGGACCTAAAAACAAAGTGCCTTTCGCCATCTTCGTCTAGCTGAAGGGCTGTGAGGCAGGTTCCTAACAAAATTTTCCTTTGAAATGATGTATCTGTGTGAATCAGGATTTCTCCATAATGAACTGACCCAAAACTGAAACTGAGCAAATATGTTACCATCTCCCTGCCTCAACATGCTGCGACTGTAAAATGGGAACAATAAATCAGCCCTCATAAAGTTTCTGATGATTTAGGAGGGGGAAGATGCAGACTGCTTTCTTTCAGGAATAACTAAGGCATGGGTTTTGCTTTTGTGTTTGTTTTTGCACACAAGCATGAAATGAGAACACCTGGCAGGATAGATAGTTGGCCCAAGGCCTGAAATTCTTGAAGAAAGTGTGAGTCCCTTCAGTTTTGATAATGGGCTTAAGCTCAATCCAGGATAATATAAGCAGTGCTAGCTCACTGTCATTTCTTAGAATTGAGTAATATTCCATTGTAAACACATATCAAATTTTAATAATCCACTCATGAATTGATGGGCACTTGGGTTGTTTCCACTTTCTTGTAATGGGCTCCACACGTACTTGCCATCAAATTGGTACTGACTGATTAACACTATGGTGCTCAAAGGGTGGTGGTGTTCACCAGGGATTCGGGGTTTTGGGGAGTAGACCCACATCTGAGGGATGTGGTGAGCATTGTGGAGGGGAAGGGCACACCTCTAACCCTTGCTAGGGAGAGGCAAAGATATAAAATGCAACCAAAATGTTTGTACTCTCATATTTTCTTGAATAAAAAAAGGAAGAAGAAGTGTAAGATTTTAGCTACGGAATAGAAAAATAATTAAATAATAAAAATAATAAAAGAAAGCGTGGGGAACAAAGATTCCCTTACCTTTTCAGAGAGAAAATGCTCGTCCCCAGGAAAAAGAGGGTCAACTCGAACCAGCCTAGACCAAGGACATTTACTGAGAGCCACTAGGGAAGGGTCATTGTTGGTGTTCATCAAGAGCTCAATCCAGTCCCCAGCTCATTCGAATCCTATCCCTCTCTTTAAGGCCACGTGCAAGTCCTTTCTCCTTTGTGAGATGTTCTCAGATCTCCTCACTTGAAATTTCCACTGTTTCCTAGTTCTCTCACTTTTTTTGTCCCTTTATATAACATGCTTACTGTTTGCCATATTTTATTATTTGTGTGCATCTTGGATTGATCATTCCTAAGGGACTTTGGAAAGCAAAGAGTGGGTATTTTTCATCCTTATGTCTCTATACTGCTCCATAACGGCGTGTGCTTTCTGAAAGAAATATATTTAAAACTCTCACCTCATCATTCATTTAAAACCAATTCTATAAATAAGCAGGGAGGGCTGTCTCTGCTATTACCACCTAATGCCTGATGCTGCCTCACTTCTTAACAGACATCTTGTCTTCAGACTGGCCTCCCCGATTCATCTTCTTTAAATGCCATTTTAAAATACCGTATTCAAATTTCCCACTCAAAATCTTTTAAAGGCTTCACACTGCCTACATGATAAGGTAAAAACGTCAAAGCCTTGAATGTAAGGCTCTCCACCAGCTGGCTCCGATCCAGCTATCCGAACTCATTTAACCCACGCATTCCCAAGCCAGTGAGGCGGATTGACTCCATTCATTCATTCATTCATTCATCCGTCCATCGAGCATGCTGAGTGCCTACTATGTTCCAGTCATTACGTTAGGTGGTAGGGATCTCTATATAAAGAGACAGAGTCCCCAATCTCAACGCGGTTACTATCCAGTGGGCTAGCAGAAAGTGAAGGAAATATTACAATTCTAAGCTATAAAAGCTACAACAGACCCAATCAGAAGAGACGCTGGGAGTGTAGAAAAGCCAGAGCCCAAGTTAGCCTAAGGATGTCAAAGGAGAGTTAGCAAAACAGGAACAAAATGCAAAACAACAACAACAACAACAACAACAAAACCCCAAATCAAACCCACATAAAGTTACAAGTGGTTCCGGATGATCTAGTTGAAGCCGAACTCAGACTAAAAGGGACCCCTTAAGTCTATGAAGTGGCATTTATTTTCTATGTCAGGATTTCCCAACTGTGTTCTTGAACCTGGTTCTGAGAGGCATGGCAAGCAACTCCCTATTAGAAGGAAAAAAATGCAGCCTTCTGTGGCCAAAACGTTTGCCAAGTAAACACATGCTCTTCCCCACCTTGGAAAGGTAAGTGGTCATAAGTTATTAATGGCTCTGTCAAGTCTTGCAATAAAACAAGTGTTTAAAGTGTCTCAAATTTATTTATCCAAAGAGTATCATACTGCTCTGTACTTCCTGCAGAATGGGATCCAAGGATGATGGTTTTGGAAACATCGGCCTCTACCTGTGATCCACTCATTAGGCACACCTGTACTGGCCTGTGAATGGTTTATGAAGGCATGGGCTCCAAAGACAAACAGACATGGTTTTAAATCTTGTCCCCATCACTTAGTTACTGTTTGACTTTGGATAAGTTACTTACTATCTTTGATGGACCGTTTACTCATCTTTAAAATGACTATAAAATATACTTTTGCCATAGGGTAGTTTAATTGAACACACATGCCTGACACATAATATCTGCTTAAAGCATTTCCTTTCATTATTATTGGCTAACATAGAAGCTGAATAGTTGTAAGAACCTTGCAAATTACACAGATTTGTTCCTCCTTCAGCATTCGAACAGAGTTTCTCTCCAGTGGTTCTCAAATGATTCTTTTTTTTTCCAGCATATTATGGGCGTACAAATGTTAAGGTTACATATATTGCCCTTCCCCTCTCCCACCTCAAATGATCCTTGATTACTGATACACAAACCTCAGCACAAAGGATTCCCTGAAATATTGCAATCAACTAAATGGAAATATAAAGAAGGAAAAAAAAAACCAACCTTAATATACAAATTATCAGGATGGACTGATTTTCTTAAGTGAGGTGTAATTTTCAAAGTAACCCAATTGAAAAACCCAATTTAGTGATTGAAAAATAAGCTATTTAAAATGGCAGCCTTGAAAATAGAAATATCTACCATTTCAAAATTAAAATAATGGCATTTAGAGTGGAAGGCATCTTAATTTGCAGTATTATTTCATTTCATTTTATTTTTTTGAGACAGGGTCCCATTTTGTCACCCAAGCTGGAGTGCAGTGGTGCAATGCCCCCTGCAGCCTCGAACTCCAATACTCCTCCCATCTCAGCCTCTGGAGTAACTGGGACTACAGGGGTGCACCACCATGTCAGGCTAATTAAAATTTTCTTTTTGTAGAGACAGGGTCTTGCTACATTGCCCAGGCTAGTCTCAAATTCTTGGCCTCAAGCAATCCTCCCACCTAGGCCTCCCAAAGCACTGAGATTATAGGGGTGAGACACCTCGCCCACCAATCTGCCAGTTTTTAAAAGTAGGGGAGGAAGTGCTTTCTCCTGTGTCTAGCTTGGGACATATCACCTATCCTTGGCCTTGGAAACTCTTCCTCACTTTGCTCCCCCAGACATATTCTTGATCACTCAACCTTGGCATCGTTTCCTTTGTAAAGCTGTTCTTGTATTCCTAGGCTGAGCTAGGAAATTCCCCTTGGCGCCTGTAGGCTCCTGCGCACATTTCCATTAGGTGACAGTCAATGCATTTGTACCTGTGGCTGCTACAGCCAGGGAGCTGGAGATGGAACTGTTGGCAGAACAGAGGTGGGCCTGCCCCCAGGGAGCTTACAGTCTGATGGGGGCAGCAGCCACGCAGCTGGTAAACAGGTGAGTAAAGTAGCATTACAAATTGAGAAAAGTGCTATGAGAAAATAAAAGAGATGGTGCTATCAAGAGTCAAATGGATTCTGTTGAAATTGTTTACCTTGCCGTCTCTTCAGCAGGCTGCGGAGCAGCTGAATGTAATATCTGGCTCACATCTGCACAAGTTGGCATGGCACTGTACCTGTATGTATCAACCACGCATCAACTGCCTCCTGAATGAACAAATGACTGAATGAATTCCATAACCTAAAACTGAGACCCACAGGGTTTGCGTACAATGGCAACCAATTAGTGTCAGTCTCAGGTAGTCCCTTCATTTAAAGTGGAGTGCACTTGTAAATATATGAATGTATATGTGTGTGTGCATATACATATATATACATTATATATGTGTGTAATAATATATGTGTGTATATATAAATATATACACTATATAGCCAGCATATCCAAACAACTTTTACCACTTAATTTCCAGGCCTAAGAAATGGGTAATTGTTGGCACTCAACAAAATTTATTTTGGGCCCAGCCTCGGCTGCTGCGTTCTGTGGGGAAACAAGTGAGAAGCCTCACGGTGGACCTTTTTAACCACAGAGTGTAGAAAAGACACTCTCTACGCTCATCTGTTCTTTCTGACAGAAAAAGCCCACAGCCAACCTCAGAACAATTACTTCTGTGTTCTGTTCTTGGTTTTATTTGGCTGTTCGGTTCTCCCAGGCCCTGTAAACACACAGACAGAATCAATGGCTTCAGACGAGAGCTCGCTAGCTTGAAGGAAGATGCATTTTATTTGGGAAATGGTGGCTCCTCCATGCACTCGTGATTAAGACGGGAAGAAAACATTTGCGATTCATCCAATTAACCTCAATGGTGTGTCGTTCAAGCAAGGTCCAGACAAATCCTTCATTAAACCAATTCCATCTGCAGCCTTCTGCTTTCCTGGTGCATTCTTGTGATTACCTCATTTCAATAAAAGGCTAGCTCATTGTTTTTCCTGGGTGCCAAGGAAATTTCGAGCAATGACCTGGATCAGTGATAACATTCTCATATAATGTTCAGAGTCTACAAAAAATTAGAAAGTGCTCATGAAGACGTTTCGTATCCTTCCTGGAGATGACTAGACAGAGATGCACACTGTTTTTTTAGAGCATCACAAAAGACAATACTGCCCCTCTCCCAGCCCCCAACACCACTTGATTTTTTAATAATCCCCACTATTAGCCCTGCCTTTGACAGCTCTGCAACCAGCAGCATGCAACCCAAGACTGAGGTTGGCAGTGGCAAGAAGAATACAACCCCTACTTCAGACCTGCTTTGCCCGCTATGGAATATATTTCTTTTGGTGGGAAGTGTGAAATTAATCTTTAAATTGTTAATATAATATTTAATACATACAAAAGAATGTTTATATCATGCTTACAAAGCTAGGATGCATAATAAAACAAACACCTCTCAATCCATTATCCATCTTAGGAACCAGAACATGCTCAAAACTCTTGAACTTGTCGATGGGGTTCTTCCCAATCCACGCTCTCATATATTGTCTCAGATCAAATGTGGTTCTAATTTCTTGCCTTTAAATAGCCCTACCTTATTTTGTTTTATCTGCATAGTTTTTTCCTCTGTCTGCCTTCATAATATCTCTACCTTGAGTTTTCAGCAGTTTGACTATGATATATCTATGTTCAAATAACACAATGCTCATTACACATAGTATAAGTGCCAAAAAAATATGTTCCCAATTCCTCTCTACCGTCTTTTGTTCTATTGTTGTCAAACATTTAACTTTTACATGTGCTAGAAACTCACAATACCTTACAACTGATGTTGCTTTAAAGGGTCGATTACTTTTAGTGATCAAAAATGAAATAAATTTATATTGACCTGCCTTTCAACTATTCTTAGAAATCACCATTTCTTTATGTAGATCCAAATTTCTCCCATTATCATATTTGTTCCACTTTAAGAATGTCCTTTACAATTTCTTATAGTACAGGTCTGCTGGTAATGAATTCTCCAGTCCCTTTTTTCTTTGGTCTGGAAAAGTCATTATTTTGCCTTTAATTAAAAATATATTTTCCTTGGGAATTCTATAATTCTGAGTTGACAGATTTTTTTCTGTGAGCATTTAGAGATTTCACTTTATTGTATTCCGATCTGCATAATTTCTGACAATAAGCCTGTTGTAATTCTTATCATTCAAATGATTATCTAGGTGTCTGCATATATGTGTGTGTTTTATTTTGGTATTTATCCTGCTTGAGGTTTGTGTCAGTTATGTATCTATTGCATCTCAGCTCTGAATGCATCCTCCAGTATATACTCTGTGATCAACAATGGAATTGCTTTGAGCATTTCTCCTTGAAAGCGAGCACAATGCTATGTTTTCTCAGTAGAGGGTGCTGGAGCAACATTGGAGAAGAAGGCTTCCTGCAATTTCCAGTGTGGGCCAGGAGGGGTCAGTGGTGTGGCTTTGAGGACAACTGGTCCAGGGGTCCTCAGACTTTTTAAACAGGGGGTCAGTTCACTGTTCCTCAGACCGTTGGAGGGCCCTTGGAGAGCGAGGCGCACATTCCACACATGTGCACTGTGGGCCCAGGATGAGTCGGCTGCTAAGCAGGACAGGCAGCGACGGCAAAAGCACCCGGCAGGCGGGATAAATGTCCTTGGCAGGCAGCATATGGCCCGCTGGCCGTAGTTTGAGGACCCCTGGTAGACACTGTGTAGTCAGGACTCAGAGTGTGGTCCCTCTGTGACCTTGCAGCCTGGGGTTGGTGATAACCTTTCTGCAGTTCCTCTCAACACAGAAGCCACACTGCTCCAGGGCTGCAGGTACCTGCCTGCCTGGACGCCCACAGAACCCCCCTCATCTCCCACACAGCTTGCACATGGCTGCAGGTGTCCCTCACAGCCAATGCTTCTGCAAGTTTCCAATCTCCAAGGGTGGCCATTGAGCTCTGAAGGCCTTTTGCCCCTGTGGGCACCCAGACTCTCGTTGTGTGCTGCTCCCCAGCCTGCACTCCAGAAGGTTACCAATTGTTTGCCCAGCAAGTCCAGACCAGCTCTGTCCTGGCCAAGCCAATGAACTTGTTCGCTACCCAGCAGCCAGAAGATACCATCTCCAATAGGGCAAGACCCTTCCACATTTGTACTTCCTGGGGTATTCTTTCTCAGCCCTAGCATACAATGTAGAATTCAGTATATCTTAATATTATCCATTTACATAATTAATTCTTTATATTAATCATCCCCCTGCTTAACCTACTGTGTGGTTTCTATCTCCTGATTAGGCCTATTCTGTTGGAGGGTTCTCTGAGCTTCTTGGATCTGTGATTTGATGTCTTACATTATTTTTAGATAATGCTTTTCTATTATCTCTTTGAATAGGTCTTCTGTCCCTATTTCTTTCTAATCTTTCTGGCATTCCATTGCACATATTTTAGACTATTTGATATTGTCCTGTTGCACCTGAATGTTCTGTTATTTTTTTATTATTATTAATTTTACTCTTTTTTTTTCCTCTTTGTGTTTCATCTGGGAAATCTCTATTGCCCAAATTTATGAATCTTCAAGTTCATAATTTTTTTTTGTTTTGTTAAGTCTACTGATAAGTCCACCAATGGCATTCATCATCTCTGTTATCCTACCTTTTATTTCTAAAATTTTCACTAGTCTCTTACTTGTAGCTTCCCTCTCTCTATTGAAATTCTCCATCATGCATATTGTCCGTCTTTTCCTGTAGAACCTTTAATATATTAATCATATCTATTCTGAGTTTCTTGTCTGATAGTTCCAACATCATGGCCATCTCTGAGTCTGGTTCTGTTGATTACTTTGGCTGTTGACAGGGAGTTGTTTTGTCTGGCATTTTTGGGTGCCTCACAGCTTTTTATTTTATGTGGATGGACACTGTGTTATAGGATAGTTATATGATAGAGACTGAGCTAAGCAGTATTTACTCTTGGCAGTCAACATAAAGAAGAGTCCATGGCTAGCCTGTTAGGATAGGAGATTGACAAAACTTAGTATAGAATTGATCAGGGTTTGGTGTTTGTTGCTGCTATGGTTACATTCATTGTACCACTGGTTTCAAATTCATTATTGCTACCTTGTCCTCTGGGTGTGGGATGGGTTGCTGGAAGTTGCTCTAATATTCTTGCCTTTCTCCGTACATCTGTCCCTCAGAGAAGGTCTCTCTTCACACTCTTCTCTCAGTGGCCAACTACTCGGGTTACCTGGTGTGTGCTGGTGGTGTACAGGAGGGAGAGGGTCTGTTTTCCTATCCAGCCTTGGTCTTAGACAGGCCTTGTGTCTGTAGGTCTTGGATATCAGGCTTTCTCTGTATTTCTGACCTTCCTCCCTTTAGCAGCCTATACTTTGGATCTTTGGTGGTTCTTGTGAGTAGGAGAGTTTCTAGCCCTTCCCCTGTTGGCAGGAGATCTTTAATGATGTGGGTCCAACATAATGGTTGGACCAGCTCCCTAGCTGCAATGGACTTCACCTGTGCCTAGTGGCCACAAGGCTGGCTGCCCCTCTCCCAGCATCTGCAGGCTTTTGATCCTTAGACAGGTCTTGGTGGGGATTTGTGCTTTCCTGAAGAGGTGGCCTCTCCTCTCCTCTCAGCCTTCAATGCTGAGGCTTTCTCTCACCTCCTGCCCCATCCTCAATCTTTCTTGTCAGTGTACAATGGAGGTCCATGAAGAAGAGCCCATACTAAGCCCATATTCTCATGCGAGCCCATACTAAGAAGTTAGAAATTTGTTGAAAACTTATGTTGAATTCTTCTTTTCCACTGTGTGGCACCTGGCATCTCTTCCCCCATGGTCTCCCACAAACGACTCAGTGCCTGTGTCCCAAGACTCCCTGGAAGTTCTTTTCTTTCTATAGATTTCAGGCCACCTGGTTGCCCTGGAGCTTCTGAGGGGTTCAGAAAAATTTCAATTTTTGTAGCTTATCCAGCTTTTTCTTGTCATCAGGGTGGGAGAAAATCTCTTTCCTACTTTCCACATCCTAGGCAGACAGGGAATTTCAAAGACAATGCAAAAGATTTCATTCTCTCCCCTCAATCTGCTTCTATGTTTGTAGGTAAATCCTCTGAAGGTTTACTAAGTTTTTGTTTCTTAAACTATTAATAATTTAGAGAGGGGTATTATAATTTCTTGCTATCAGTGGTCAATTACTCTTCATATTTTATCAAAGTTTTGTCTTATATAGTCTGAAGCTATCTGAATAAATACATAGAATTTCTAAAAATTCTAATCTTCTGGTTAATTAAATATTTGATGATCACACAATGTCTCTTTTCATCCTACTAATACTTTTGTCTTTCAAAGTCTAATTTATCCTCCTCCCTATTCAAAAGAGGTCACCTCCACTTTCTTTTGGCTAATCTTTGAATGTTATCTTTTTCTGTCCTCTTATTTTTAATCTTTCGATATTCTCATACTTTAGATGTGTTATTTAAATAGCATTTAACTGATCTATCTAAGAAAATATAATCTGATATCCTTGTTTTCCACAACAGATACTGAAGGTTTTATCACTGGCTTGTTGTAATATCATTAATATTTCTTCCACTGAGTGCACTGGAAAATTCAGACCCATAGCCATTACCTATAACTTCTCTATCTCTCAAATCTTTAATTAAAATAGCTCTCTGACCTTAGTTTATAGTATCCTGAGTCTCTTATGTGCTACTCCCAATATATTGTTCTTTTGGTTACATTAAAACCTCTAGTCTCTTGATGATGCTATTTTCTCTCTTTTTCAAAAATTTTTAAATTTTTTTTTGAGACTGAGTCTTGCTCTGTCTCCCAGGCTACAGTGCAGTGGTGTAATCATAGCTCATTGTAACTTTGAATTTCTGGGCTCAAGTGAGCCTCCTGCCTCAGCCTCTCAAGTAGGTGACGCTATAGATGCATGCCACCATAACTGGCTAATTTTTTTTTTTTAATTTTTCATAGAGACAGGGTCTCACTGTGCTTCTCAGGCTTGTCTCCAATTTCTGGTCTCAAGGGATCCTCCCACCTCAGCTTCCCAAAGTGCTGGGAATGCAGGCGTGAGCCAACACACCCAGCGTATTCTACTATTTTCTGTTAATTTCTCTATTTTCTCTTAATTTATTAAGCTCCCTTTTAGCTTATCACTCTCAGGCAAGATGGGGAGAGGAGTCTCCTCCCTCTTCTCTTCACCTTCAATTTCTTTTTAACACACCCTCCATAGAGTTGCCAGAGGGATCTACGACTCAAATCTAATAAAGAGATAAATAATTATCAATCAATCAATAACATGCTTCAGTAAAACTGAGATCACATTGAAGAGCTTACAATGCCCTGCATTATCTGAACACTAAGTCTTTACTCTGGCTGTGCTCCCCCACTGTGCCTTTGTTTTTTTGTTTTTGTTTTGTTTGTTTCCCCTATCATAAAACTCCTCTTGTAGTTCCATGAACTCAATTTTATTTTTTGGAATGGCTTTATTGAGATGCAGTTTGCATACCGTACGCTTCGCCTATTTAAAGTGTTCAAGTCAATGGTTTTTAATACGGTCACCATCATTACAACAATAGACTCCACAACTGATTTTAGAACATTTTCATTACCACAAAAAGAAACACTCCTCCTTTAAGCCATCATCTCCCCATTCTGCCAGTGCCTCCTCCCTCCTCTCCCAGCAGGCAACCACTCATCTACTTTTTGATTCTATGGGCTGTTCTGGAATCATATGATATTTGGCCTTTCGTGTCTGGTTACTTTCACTTAGCATAATGTTTTTGAATTCATTCACGTTATAGTATGTGTCAGTATTTCATTTGTTTCTATAGATAAGTAACATTCCATTGTATGAATATACCACATTTTGTGTATCCTTTCATCAGGTGATGCTCAAGTCCCTTATATAAAATAGTACAGTCCCTTATATAAAATAGTACAGTCCCTTATATAAAATGGTACAGTCCCTTATATAAAATAGTACAGTCCCTTATATAAAATAGTACAGTCCCTTATATAAAATAGTACAGTCCCTTATATAAAATAGTACAGTCCCTTATATAAAATAGTACAGTCCCTTATATAAAATGGTGTAGTATTTGCATGTAATCTACACGCATCCTCCTGTGTGTTTAAATCATTTCTAGATTACTTAACTACCTAATACAATGTAATTACGATGTAAAAAGTTGTTACACTGTATTGTTTAGGAAATAATGACAAGAAAATATGTCTGTGCATATTCAGTACAAAAACATTTTTATTCTGGGTATTTTTGATCCATGGTTGGTCGAATCCCATGTGAAACCCATGATACAGAAGGCCAACTGTACTTGTTATCTGTCTTTTTCTCTCCTTTTTAAAATTCTGTGACACACAATTTACAGGAAATTCACATTTCACTCTCCATAAATAAAGTGTTATTGGAACACAAGCACATCCATTTGTTTGCATAGTATCTATGGCTGCTTCCTCAGTACAGTAGAAAAGTCTTTCCTACTTTTTACAGTAGAAAAGACAAGTTTTGGCTGAGATCATATGGCTCACAAAGCCTAAAATATTTACTATTTAGCCCTTTATAGAAAAAATGTCTTGACTCCTGGTATAAACAATTTCTATTTTAAGTAACCTGATCATATACTTAATGATAAACATCCTTCCATATCAAGAAATATCTTTTTTGCTTTTATTATTTTTAATTAGCACATATTAATAATAATTGTACATACTTATAGAGTACAGTGTGGTATTTCAATGCATGTGTACAACGTCAAGGATCAAGTCAGAATAATTGGCATATCTAACACCTGAAACATTTATCATTTCTTTATCTTGGGAACATTTAAGATCTGCTCTTCCAGCTATTTGAAAATATACAATAAATCGTTATTTATTACAGTAAGCCTATAAGTAGTGCTATATAGAACACTAGAACTTATTTCTCCTACCTCGCTGTACTTTTGCATAAGTTAACCTCTTCCCATTCTCCTCACTACCCTTCCTGGCCTTAGGAACCACCATTCTACTCTCTATTTTTTAGCTTCCATTTATGAGGGAGAACATGCAGTATTTATCTTTCTGTGCCTGGTTTATCTCACTTAACATACTTCCCTCCAAGCTCATCCATGTGGCTGTGAATTATAGGATTTCATTCATTTCTATGGTTGAATATTATTACATTGTATATATATACCACATTTTCTTTATTCATTTATCTGTTGATGGACACTTACGTTATTCCTTATCTTGGCTATTGTGAATAGTGCTACAATAATCATGGAGTTTAGATTTCTCTTTGACACACTGATTTTCTTTCCTTTGGATATATACCAGGTAGTGGGATTACTTGATCATATGGTAGGTATTTTTAGTTTTTTGAGGAATCTCCATGCTGTTTTCCATAATGGCTGTACTAATTCACATTCCACTAACAGTTTGTAAGAGTTCTCTTTTCTCCACATCCTCACCAACATTTGTTATTTTTTGTCTTTTTGATAATAGGCATTTTGACTGGGGTGAAATGATATCTAACTGTGGTTTTGATTTGCATTTCCCTGATTAGTGTTGAGCATTTTTTCATGTACCTATTGGCCATTTGTATGTCTTCTTTTCAGAGATGTCTATTCAGTTCATCTGTTCATTTTTAAATTGGATTATTTGTGGTGTTTTTTGTTTTGTTTTGTTGCTTTTGCTTTTTTGCTATTGAGTTGTTTGAGTTCCTTGTATATTCTGGATATTCATCCCTTGTTAGATTAATAGTTTGCAAATATTTTCTCCTATCCTTCAGGCTGTCTCTTTACTCTGTTGATTGTTTCCTTTGTTGTGTGGAAGCTTTGTAGTTGGATACAATCCCATTTGTTTATTTTTTATTTTGTCACCTGTGCTTTTATAGTCTTAGCCATAAAACCTTTGCCCAGACCAATGTCCTAAAGTGTTTCCCCTATGTTTTCCTCTAGCAGTTTCATAGTTTTGGGTCTTACATTTAAGTATTTAATACATTTTGAGTTTCTTTTTATGCATGCTGAGAGATAGGGGTCAAGTTTCATTCTGCTACATATGGATATCCAGTTTTTCCTAGCACTATTTATTGAAGAGATTGTCATTTCCCTAATGTATGTTCTTGTTGCCTTTGTTGAAAATCAGTTAGCTGTAAATAAGTGGATTTATTTCTAGGTACTCTATTCTGTTCCATTGGTCTATGTGTCTGTTTTATGCCAGTACCATGATGTTTTGGTTACTGTAGCTTTGAAGTATTACAAAGACAACAGAGGGCTGACTGTAGTTGTTATTATCTGTCTTTTTCATTATAGCCGTACTAGCAGGATGAAGTGGTATATAATTGTGGTTTTGATTTGCATTATTCTAAAGCCATGATGTTGAACATCTTTTCATGTGATTATTGGTCTTTTGTATATATTCTTTGGGAAAGTATTTTCTTTTAAGATCACTTGCCCATTTTTTTCATTGGGTTGTCTCTTCATTATTGAGTTAAAAGAGTTCTCTATACATTCTAGATACTAGTTCTTTATAAGATAAATGATTTACAAATTTATTATTCTATTTTGTGGGTTGTGTTTTTACTTTCTCCATGGTGTTTTTTATATTTAATAAAATTTTTAATTTTGATGAAGTCAAATTTATATATTTTATCTTTTGTTCCTTATGCTCTGTGAAGATTTGCTAAGAGTTTTATAGTTTCAGATCTCAAATTTAGGTTTTTATCCATTTTGAGTTACTGGTTGTGTTTGGCATAATGAAGTGGCCCGACACCATCCTTTTGCACGTGTATATTCTCTTTTTTTATTTGTTATGACACAGTCTCATTCTGTTGCCTGGGCTAGAGTGCAGTGGTGTCATCATAACTCACTGAAACCTCAAACTCCTGGGCTTTCCTCTTGCCTCAGCCCCATCCTCCACCCCCCCTGCCCCCCAAGTAGACTACAGTCACACACCACCATGCCTAGCTAATTTTTTTATTTTTTTAATGGTGGCATCTTGCTGTTGCCCAGGCTGGTCTCAAACTCCTCAGCTCAAGTGATCTTCTCACCTCAGCCTCCCAAAGTGCTGGATTACAGGCATGAGCCACTGTGCCCAGCCTGCATGTGTATATTCTGTTGTTTCAGTTTCAGAAACTCTTTTGTGCTCCTCACATGCCATTTTCTGTGTCCCTAAACTCCTTCCTTTCTTTCCTTTAAAACTCTTAATTGCATTTCTAGTTAAGCAAAAACTAAGCCAAAGTCTTCTCTGACTGCCTGGTCTATTTTGGTTGTCCCTTGTTGGTGCTTCTACGACACTATGCATTCTTCTAGATGAGGGGTCTGCAAACGTTTTTGGTGAAGAGCCAGATAACAAATATTTTAGGCTTTGTGTGCCAAGAGGCAAATCAAAGAAATAATGTAGGTACTTAAAGAGAGAGAAAAGAAATTCCTCCCCTTGCCAAAAAACCTTTACTGATGAAATTTTAAAAAACAATAATAGAATATTTTTTTGTAATATGACTTTATGAATGAGAAAAATGGAGTTCTTTTTTTCAGAGGGAATAATGTTTTGCTTAATTGGGATTCAGTTAGTTCTTCCTATTGTCAAATTGGTGGCAAATGTTAATCTGTGAAAACCATTCTTAACTCTTGGGCCCTGCAAAAGCAGGTGTTGGGACACATTTGGCTGATGGGCTGTAGTTTCCTGACTTTGTACAAGATCAATAGTTTCAGCCCTTTTTCAAACCTGGCACAGCTGAGGGATGGAGTATAACCCCAATCATAATTGTGGGTGACTAGACAGGGATTGCCTATGAGGAGGGTGAGGAGAGGAGGCTTATAGTGGCAGGTATTATAGCTTAGCTTAATCAATAGTCATTCCAATGCTCTTCTGATATGTCTTCCTAGAGTGTAGAGCCAAAAACTCATTTCTTAGACCTCCTTGTAGCAGGGTTCTGCCAATCTAATGTACTTGACATAAAACACTGATTTGGATGAGGAGAGAACTGGGGCATTTGGAACACAGTTTGCTGGTGAATTATGGCACTGGTGGTGTGACTCTGGGCCTGGAAGTTGTGGTGGTAGCTTCTGGATTCAACAAATGGCTCCTGGAATTGCCAGCTTCCCTGTCATGCCAGGGGAGGTAGCTTCCTTGGAGGCCCAGGTCTGTAGTGCGATTTGGGGAGTGGTTCTTAGAAGCTGAGCCTTTCCAACAGTCCTGTGAGCTCTCCAAGTCCCATAATACAATGTTTTAAACTACATGCACTGGAATCTTTTGGCTACAACCTGACCATAGTAAGTATATATTAGAATCTAGGGAGGTATGAGAAATTATTTTGATAAGCTCTTCCCCATTTATAATCACTACCTTTGATATTGATTCTAGACAGGCACGTATCATGTCCTAAAGACATTGCTGGGTTTTTGGTTTTTTTTAACAACCATCTGATTACAAGCTTTTTAGGGGCAGGCACTTTGTCTCGTTCGACTTTGAATCACTGGTGCCAGACAGTCAGTAAAAGCTCAGTGAAATGTGCATCTCTAAGTTTTTATGTTCTTGAATCAATTCCTCCATAGAAACCTTTCCTGGTAAGAATTATAAATTGTTTTATGCTGAGGGATTTTAAAATAAAATATTCTAAGTCACAGTGCTAGCTTCACAGCAGTCGTGACCATTATTGGTGTTGCTGGAGTCAAGGAATTATCTGCTCCAGGGCCAGGCAGGTACCATAAGTGAGTGACATGGGGTGGCTGCAAAACAGTAAGGGAGGGAGGCGGGGACTGAAGAATCATGAAATGAGCATCTGTCCAAAGGGGGCAGCTACTGCTCAGCTGCAGTCAGCATGGCCACGCTGGAATGCAGGACTACTCTCTACAGAACAGACAATCTGCGTTTTTATATCGAATGTCCCGATTTTGAAATGCTAATAATTAAAAAGAATTTAGTTTTCATTTTTCAGATAAAATAGGGCTGCAAGCTGGCTCTGGCTCTGGCTCAGGGGCCAGTGGTTTGCAACTTCCATCTTTTTTTTCTTTTTTTCTGAGATAGGGTTTTGCTCTGCTGTCCAGACTGTAGTGCAGCGGCATCATCCATAGCTCACGGCAACCTCAAACTCCCGGGCTCAAGCCACCCTCCTGCCTCAGCCTCCTGAGTAGCTGAGACTACAGGCACACGCAACCACACCTGGCTAATTTTTGTAATTTTTGTAGAGATGTGGTCTCACTCTTACTCAGGCTGGTCTTGAACTCCTGGCCTCAAGCGATCCTCCTGCCTTGGCCTCCCAAAATGCTAGGATTATAGGCATGAGCCACCGTGCCTAACTCTTGCAACTTCTATCTTAAATACTTCTCCAGATGCCCTCAAAGCAATTGACTTATCAAATAAAGATCATATTCAATGAAAATTGTTCTTTCTCAGGTCTAACATCCAAAGATGTTCTGTTGCCTGGAGCAGATGGAAACTGTGGAAGACATGTGAAGTGTATTCACTGCTGTAGACGTTGTCTTCTTGGAGTCTGGGCTGGAGAAAAGGCTTGTGGGGTCCAAGACAAGGCAATGGTGCAGCTTTACTGGAGACCAAGCAGACAGAGGGTAACATTGGTGTGCATTGGCAAAGGAGCTGTTTCAGCTAATCATAGACCAAAGAGTGCTGGGATGAAGAACAGAGAGCAAGGGCCAGGATAACAGTGGCTCATAAGAGTGAAAAAAGGAAAAGGTGGTCGTGACCCTGGTGAGGAATGGGAAGTCTTTCTGCCAGGAGCGAGACTACCTGCAGAATGAAAGCAGCAGCAGCAGAGGAATTAACTGAAAAGCACCCTCCTCGAGTAGCAAAAGGGCACTACTTGTCCTTCTCCCTCTTTTAGCTGTGAGTGGAATAGATACACATCTGCCCACTGGTAATTAAGGTTTGGGGATGCTTAGCCACAAACTGCAATCTACAGGTTCCATGTGCCTTCTGCAGTATCCGCTCTCCGCTAAACCTTTCCCTGCAGCCTCGTTCTGACAATGCAGGCAAGTGGGGAATGTTGACCTGTCAGCGTAGTAGCGACTTCCAGGTGTGCTGGGGGAAGTTGTGCAGAGGATTTGGGATGTTCTTAAAATAATACCCTGGAAGTTCTTCTCTGCATGACCAGAAACCATGTCAGGACTCTAATGGCATAGCCTGCTGAGTTAGAAAAAGGCTTCCAGAAACCACAGGTTTAATCTAATAATAAACAGCTTCTCTGGGCCTCTTAGGCATGGCTGCATAAATCTGACTGCTTAAAAATAGATGCGCATGGGGCCTGGCTTCACTTCCCTGGCATTGTAAGCCGAGCTGGAAGGGTCACTGGTGATACTCGAACCATCCTCTGGGTTCCCGGGAAGTTCTGGTGGGAGATCCACATGGACAGTGGACATGGACAGCTCCAGGACATGCGGGCTTTTCCTATCGGATGTGGGACTGCAACAGAGACTCAAAGTGGATATGTGGGTCTTGCCTGCCAAACTGCCAAACAGAGTACTTTGTAAAGTACTCTGCCCTGAAATATAACTTTCAGGAGAGTTATCTGCTCTCCTGAAAGCTGTTCCCAATTTTGATGCCCCAACCCCAAACTCCAATAGGCAGCTCTTTAAATATGGGAAGGCTGTAGCCATATCTTCTTCCTACCTTGTTTTCTTCAAAAAAAAGAAAACTCCAGGTTCTATCGACCACTAACTCAAGCGAAACAGAGCCCGTACTTCCACCTATTTCAGAACCATGTCAATTTATCCCTGTCTGTACTCACTCAACACAGATTTATGTAGCACTCAGGTCTCTTGGGGGAGTTAGGGAAGGATTGACATTTTAGGAAACATTTGAGTTGGAGCTTATAGAAAGAGTTCACCAGACAAAGAATGGGTAATATTGCCCAGAGTAGCATGGAGAGAATCAGAAACTATCACAGAGACGGGGGCTGCATTCTTCCCTGGTGCTGAGCCTTCATTCTACCTCCACAGCTTCCAGAGGGAGATAAGCCATTGTCCCCACTTGCCCAGAAAGACAGTGAGAAAGACATGCGACAATGAGGAAAAGGGCATGTGTTGCTCATTCGGTGCTCTATCCCCAGTGACTGGAACAGTGCCTGGAACACAGAATGTGCCCAGTGAACACCGGGTAGATAAACAAACAAACGGATGAAGTGAAGTCCATGGTAAGAAAGGGAAGATCAGGGAGGGTCATTTATTGGGGTTTCCAAGAGCTTCCCATCTGGGGGGATGACAGCCATAACGTGTGCATGTCTAGGGGATGTGGAGAAAGAAGAAGACCCAAGAGGAGCTCTATAAACACACACAGATCCCTGGAGAATGGAGACAGAGCCATGGTGGGATCACAGCAGGACACCAGAAGGCTGGGGGAGCGGAAGACAGCCAGACATCTGCACTTAATCAACGCTTTCAGGTTGATTGAATAAATGAATGAATGGATCTAAAGCAGAATGTTGGAAGGGGAAAAAAAAATAATACAAAAGGAAACCAAAGATTGTCAGCAAAGTTCTAATAAAAGAATAAGAGGACACAGAGTGAAGGCAGACAGACACTGGGAGCTTCTTGCTACACAGATGACAGGCAAGGGCAAATCAGGTCAGGAATTACATTAGGTAATGTCTTTTGTGAACTGGATACAATTTATTCTACGCTTACCATGCACCCGAGGTGATGCTAGGTCTTCGGGTGACCATAGCAGTGACCATAGTATTAACACACTTAATGTTTACAGATGGTAGTAGTTATAATAATCCAACCTGCCATTTTACAAATGAGAAAATGAGGCAGTTCTGTGCATGAGTTATACGCAATCTTGAATATAGTTCACGTGGCTCCCAAGGTAGAGACGTGTGAGTTACCTATGTTTTACAAGGCCCCAGGCTCAAAACGAGTGTGAATTACATGCAACTCACATGGAAGTTAATGTGTTAATCACACTGCTTGGAAGTGGCAGTGCTGGGATTGAGATTTGCTCCCAGCTGTCTGGCTCTGTAGCCCACAGTCTTACTCCATATAGTCCATATCTCTAATGAGCAATAAATTGAGACCCAAAGGTGAGGTTCCTTTGGCTGCCGTTAAGGGAGAACTCCAAAATGGGCTGCCAGCTTCCTTTCTGAACCTATCCCGGGGTTTCCCAGGAGCAAGAATTGTATCGGCATCATAATTCTTCAGAGCAATGCTGGATTGAAATTATAAATGTACACATCCTTTGACCCAGAAAATCCACCTCTACAAATGTATCCCTCAGTTACACTCGTGTAAATGACAAAAGTGCAAGGTTAATTGTTTCAAAGAGCTTGTAATGGCAAAAACCTGGAAACGTCCTTTATGTCCATCGATGGAGCAATGATAATGGCATGAATTCACAGTCATCCAGAGGAAAAATACCGAACATACATCTCACATCACACACAAGTGTCAATTCCGAATAGATGCAAATTTCAATGTAAAAAGAACACACAAAATAATGGAAAAACATGGAGCAGTGATGGCTTTTCTAATGACTTCTAAGGATACAAAATCCAGAAACCACAAAAGACAGATACATAAATTTGATTGCATAATTTTAAAAAAAAAAACTTTTGCAACTTAAATTACACAAAAAGCACTAATTTACTTAATTTATTAAAAGAGCCTATACATTCATGAGAACAAAAACCAATAGAAAACTATAAATTCACAGTTCACAGAAAAGGAACCCTGAACGGCTTTTGAATATATGGATTTCACATGTTTTGATATGTCATTTTCATTCAGTTTAAAATATTTTTAATTCTATTGTGATTTATTTTTGACCCATGGCTTACATAGGAATATATTAGAGATTTTTAAACTTCTCTATCAGTTGTTTTCTAGCTCTAGTTTATTGTGATTCAGAGAACACACTTTTGAAATTTGTTGAGACTTGCTTTATAGTTCAAAATATGGTCTATATTGGTAAATGTTCCACATGCACTTAAAAAGCAGGTATAATCTGTGGTTGTTGGGTGCAGTATTCTTTATCAATTAAGTCATATTTGCTATTGGGGATGCTCAAAACTCTTATATCCTCTTTGATTATGTGCCTGCTTGGTCTCGCAGTTACTGAAAAGCATGTCAAAAGTTCAGAAACATAACTGTGAATTTGTTTATTTCTCCTTTCGATTGTATCAGTTTTTACTTTATGCATTTCAAAACTATGCTATTAGGTACACATAAATTTAAGATTGCTATAACCTCCTGTTGAGATGACCCTTTTATGTCTAGTATTGCTTCTTAAAGTCCATTTTGACATTAATATAACTGTACCACTTTTGGCTCATGTTTTCTGGGTATGTATATATTTTTGTCTTTATATTTAGAATGCTTCTGAATCTTTTTATTTAACATGTGTCTTATAAGCAGCATGCTGTTGGATTTTGAATTTTTTCAGTCTGAAAATCTTTATCTTTTAACTAGAATAGTTAGTCCACTTAAAGCTAATGTATGTAATTACTGATATATTTGGGCTTAAAAATACCTTGTAAGTTGCTTCCCTTAGTTCTTAAAGATGTTCTTGAATTACTGTACTCTGTACTTCTGAGAAAATGCAAGGCTTTACAACACTTTACCCTAACTAAACTCCTTTCCTTTTCATATAATTGCTGTCATGCTTTTAATTATGTATGTTTTAAACCTTACAGTATATTATCAACTGTGTTAAACATTCAATATTCATTAATCTCTACCATATTTTTACCCTTGCTAGTTCTCATTCCTTCCCAGATGAGTATAGTTTCATCTGGGATCATTTTCTACCTGTCTGAAGAACTCTCTTTGGTGTTTCTTTGGTTCAGGTTTGCTAGCAACAAAATCTCTCACTATGCATGTGTCTGAAAATATCTTTATTTCACCTTCCTTTCTGAAGGATACCTCTTTATGGGTATAGATTTTTATAATGAAATTTTCTCTTTGTGAGCATTCAAAAAATCCCATTCATTGTCTTCTGACTTTCTTTGTAAATCCTTTAATGATAATGTGTCTTTTTTTTCTATGATGGGTTGTAAGACTTTTTTCCTTTGTTTTTACTTTTCATCAGTTTTACGATAATGCATCCAGGTGTGATTTTCTTTGTATTTATCCTTATTAAGTTTCATAGAGTCTCCCAAATCTGTGGCTTGATATATATTTCCTCAGTTTAGGAAAACTTTCAGTCGGTAGCTCTTGCATCTGCCCGATTCTCTCTTACCTCTTCTTAGGATACTCCAATTGCCTGTAAGCTATCAACGTTTTATTAAGTCTTTCTGAATTTTCCGTTATTTTTGCCTTGGTTCAATCTGGAGATTTCCTCTCATTTGTCTTTCAGTTAAATTATCCTATTCTCTGCTGTGTCGAATTTGCTGTTAAACCTAACAAATTGTCAATTTTAGCGACTGTGTTTTTCATTTCCAAAATTTCAATTCAATCAATTTGAATCTTTCTTTTAAAAAAGACTCCAGGCCTCTGGTAAATTTTTCTATTTTTTCATTGATTTTCTTGAACATATTTTGTCATGTTTAGTAATTTTTGATTCACAGAGGGTTTAATTTTTGTCTGTCAGACAGATGGAGTATGGGCTGATGCCTTACTCCAATAAAGGATGAATCTCATGCTTGTCTGCAATTTCCCTCACTTCATCGACATATCCTTTTAAGGGTCTCAGTGGAAGCATGAGGTGTTCACCTTTGTAGGCCCTGAACTCCACCTTTTTGTCTTCTTAGTACAAAAATCCCTGAGTTTTTTTTTAAATCTCTTGGCACCTGGAAACAAAAATGCCTTGCATATTTATAGCTTTTGAGTTAGTGAATTTTTTAAGGTAAAATTGATGGAGTCCTTTCTTCTGGGATGAGGCTCTTCAAGTTCAGGCTGACTCAGTAGCCATCAGCTCCATTTATGTATGTATGCTCATCCCAGTGAAAATATCACAATCTCAATGCCACTGCTTTCTCTTCCACCTTTATACTTCTTATAGCAAATTCCCTGAAAGTAAAATGCTATGGCAAATATCAACTTACTTCAATGCACACTTCTGTCTGAGTTTTTGGAACCTCAAGTCTTAGTTGTCTTTGTTCCTTTCTAATGCCTTTAAACAGCCATTTCATTATTATTTATCCAGTTTTTATAGTTCTTTATAGACATTTAGTCTTATACTTTATAGAAATTTAGTCTTATAATTACTCCATTATATCTAGAAGCAGATGTCTAAGGGAATAACTTTCAAAACAAAACTCCAAAGTTCAAATATAAAATAAAAAAATAATCAGTGGGTATAATTATATCAATATTGGGAATTTCTATTCAACAAAGTACACCATAGATGAAGTTAACTGATGAGTGGAAGACTGAGAGGCAGTATTTGAGACCTTTAAAATTGACAGTTCATATCTAAAGATATGAGTTCCAGTATAAAAAATGGACAAAAGTCATGAATAAGTAATTCACAGAAAGGTAAACCAAATGGCCCTACAAATTTCTGAAGAGAGGTTCAATTTCATTAGTGATTAGAGAAATGTAAATGAAAACAACAGTATACCACTTTACAGCCATCAAGTTGGTAAAAATTAGAAAGTTAGATAAATATTGATGAGAATTAGGAGAAGAACCTGTTTTACACTGCTGGTGAAAGGGTTGGTATCACCACTCCAGAAATCAATCTGACAGGCAGTATGTGCTTCATAACCCTGCAATCCCATTCCAAATGATATATTCTAGAGAAATTTACGGCTGTCTGTGGGTCAGGTACGAAGATGTTTATGTCATCCATGTTTAGGGATTAGGGATTAGGGATTGGGTGACATTCTGACTGTCCCTTTCTAGGGACATAAAAGGGTAAACTGAAGTGGATGTATATGATGGAATGCTATGTGGCAATCAGTGAACTAGAGACACATTTAGCAAATGGTCAGATCTGAAAAATATAATGCAGAATGAAGTAAGATATAGAAGGATATCTATAGCATCATTATAATATTCAAATACATTTTTAAAACATACACAAAACAACACACTGTATGTTAAAATATCTAGTAGATACAGTACTACAGAGTGGTAAGAGATCAGGCTTTGCATATAGGGTGCCTGGGTGTGAGTCCTTACTCTGCCATGTACTAAATAGGTGATCTTGGAAAAATTTACTTCATGTATCCATGCCTTGGTTTCCTCATCTGTTAAATGGGAACAACAAAAGAACTTATCTCATAGTGCTATTGGGAAGATAAAAGGAGATAATGTATGTAAAAGTGCATAGAATAGGGCCCTGGAAAGTTTAATTCGAGTTGGCAATAATATTTATTTTCGAGGACAAATATTAAAACTCTTCAATTGAGTATATACAGGTAGGATGGAAATGGGGAATGAGGATGAAGATGAAGAAAAAATAAAATATTAACTCAATAGGGGGTCTTCTATGGGCTGACGATAATGGTGCACCCTGAATTGTTAAGAATAGACAACTCAATTTTCTGAACTTGAGATACCCCAAATCTGAAAGAGTTAAACTCAAAACAAAGAGACCACAACTTTGAGTCTTGGACCCAGCCATTCCTGAGTGGTAAACATTTGCCATCTTACTTCTAAGGAGGAGCTCTGAGGTTATAGGATGTTTCTGTGGTGTGAAACAGGCCTGTGGAGGGAATTCATACAATAATTTGCCTATTGTGTCTGATTAAGTTGTTCTTTTAAAAACTCACTTCTGTTAAAATGCTTCATTAGTCAATTTCTAATTACAAATTAGTAAATTACGTGCTAAGTCCTGAGTGAAGAATCTGTTATGTTTACAAACAATTGCTCTACCTTCCTTCTGATCTTTGAACTTGCTCATGAACTTTGATCTTTGAACTTGACCTCTGAACATGTTCATGAAGAAATTAATTGGCTACCAATTTGGTACCCACCTCCCAACATCCTTAGAAAAAAGGGGGGGAGCACATTAACATCTTTCCTTAGAGGCGACTATGCTGAAATCTAGCTAAGTAAACAAGATACGCAAATAATACAGGTCAGTACCAACACTGGCAGGATCCGGTGAGGATAAAACAAGTGGTGCCGAGCAGAAGTGCTCTAGAGCAGCAGTCCCCAACCCTGGCCTGTTAGGGACCAGGCAGCACAGCAGGAGGTGGGCAGAGAAGCTTCATCTGTATTTACAGCTGTTATCCCTCCCAGGGCCGGGGAAAAACTGTCTTCCATGAAACCAGTCCCTGGTGCCAACAAGCTTGGGGACTGCTGCTTTGAGTTCAGATGAGCTAAGACAGGGAGGGGAAGTCCTAAGCAGGCTTCTGAAGGACTTGCTCATGAATGGAACTCTGAGGAGGACAGAAGGCCACTTTGGGGGTCGCGCCTGGCAGAGGCCTACGTGCCAGCTTTGTAGACCAATTAGGTAGTTAGGGTTCCAAAAGGATTTCTGGAAATAATAGACGCTAAGGAAATGGTAAACTCTGGGTTCGTCTTCTTTTAATTAGCTGAATAATGTAAGAAGAAAAAAAGTCCCTCCAAAGGAGCAGAATCAGGGTATCTTCATACATTTCTATTTCTGTCAGCTTCTAAAGACCCTGAGTAACAAAATCCAAGTGATATAAAAATAGCGACGATGATAAAGGTAGCCTGAATTTATATGTTGCCTTATAACCAGAGTGCTCCAAGAAATCTTCATACACATGTCATTTTTCCACCTGTCTTATGAGGCAAGTGCCCCAAGGCCTTTTTCCCTTGAGGATGGAAAATAGACTGTAAGGGCTGATATCAGATACAGACGAGATCTAGGCCTCCTGCCTTTGGATCCAGTGCAGTGTGTGACAGTGTGTGACAAAAACCTCTCAGTCACCTGAGAAAACTCTCTGAAACCTGAGGTGAGTGGCTGCAGTCACAAAAGGTAACTGTCCCTTGCTGAGTGCCTACCACAGTCTGCTAGGACTTTTATGTTCACGATCTCACTTATTGTGACCACATCATGAACTAAGGCCATTTTTACAGATGTGGACTGAAAAACAGAAAGCGACTGGTTTCAGTTAAAATCCAGTAAAGTTACGATACTGACAATAAGAAGGAATTAAAGGAACTGGAGCCCAACACTCTCTCGCCCCCCCCCCCCCATGTCATAGTCTGTTTTTAGTTTCTGAAAATATCATTAGATTTAAAAAATAAAGAAAATGATACTGGAGATACTTTTCTTCTCTAAAAATCTTTACACAAATTGGACTCCCTTATAATACTGTTTTCATAATGCAGTTATGATTCAAAGAACTACCATGTGTAAATGGCCCCTGCGGGTTCCAATTTACCTCTTTTGTGACTTGTGGCACCGCCAGCCCTTTGCTGTTGAATGTCACGGGTTCTAAGAACCACTTTTTAGACAGCCTAAGCTAATCTGAATTGGAGACATTCATCTGGGACTGACTCCCAGATTGTGTTCAGGTGATAATATGCCTGCCAGACTCCCCAGTGGTATGGCTTGGAGCACGTAGGGAAGGGGTACACTAAGCTAGCACCCCGCCGGCCCAGGAAGATGTTGGTATTGTGTTGAGTCGGCAAAGGGTCGAGGGCATGTCAGCAGAGAAGGAGCTGCTCTCCCGAAAGGACTCTGCCCTGGGTCGGGGAGAGGGGACCAAGTAGCCTTGTCCCTTGGCTGAGTAGCCAAAGGCCCTTCCTGGGGCTGGTGGCAAATGGCAGGTGCATGATGGATCTTCCAAATGCTCAATCTCCATGTTACTCCCAGGATGCAAAGAAGCCGTGACTATCTGGGAGGGAGCCGTCATACACCTGGTACTTTGCACTCCACTGGAATTTGTTTCCTATGCCACTGGCCTGTCATTATGACAGCGTGACCTGGACTCAAGGACTGGCCGTGAATCTCATGGATGTTCAGAGGAAGCTATTTCCAGACTGTCTGGAGAGTAAGCTGCTTATGGAGGGAGAATTGTTCACACTTGTTTTTCCCACTGGGTGGGATGGAAAGGGGCCTTAGATGTGATCTGCTCCAACTCCTTCAGTTTACAGATGAGGAAACTGAGGCAGAGAGACTAGCCCAAGGTCACACATGAATATATAGAAGGGTTGAGAATAGGATCTAGGTTTCCAACTCCAACTATGGAGCATTTTTTGATATAACAGACCACTGCTTGCTACAAAACCCATCCATCACCACGATCCTCTTAATGACTTGCCAGCACGACCAGAATCGGTCCTCTCCTCCCCACGTGCGTTCCTGCTGCTCTGCTCCAAATCAGGCCCTGCAGGGCTACGCCTGACCCTGAGTGGTCAAGCCAAGCCCCTCTCCTGTGCCTCACACCCCCGATCCACAAAGCCACCACAGTCAGCCTTTCGAACCCTAAATCCAACAGGGACACACTTGTGTTTAGACTTACAGCGGCTTACCCCCACGTGGAGATCACACCCCAACTCCTCGCTGCAGCCTGATTTCCCCCACCTGCCCTGCTGACTGTCTGTGTGTCTGGTGCTGTTCAGCCTCGTCACTGTGACCCAGCCACCCCTGCTTCCCCGCTGTGCTGGGAACAGGCCAAGCTGTTTCCTCCCTGGGACTCAGTACGCGCTGCCCCTTCCGCACAGAATGTCATTCCTGCAGTTCTTCAAAAGCCGGTTCTACCTTGTCGCTCCTTCACCAGCTATTTCACTCATTCCGAGAAGCCTGTTCTAGCCAGCCATTCCCAAGCAGCCTCTGTCTGTACTGCATCACCCTGTTTTATTCTCACAATAGCACTTCTCTGTAAATAACATTTCTTTGTTTGTCCATATATTGTCTGTCTCCCACTCGGTCCTATCTCAGTCTTGCCTGCCACACAGTAGTAGGCTCTTAATAAATATCAGTTTAATTACTTGGCCAAAGGATGACGACTGTAGCTGCCTCTATGACACAGGGCACCTTTCTTGCATGGCATACTGGACTGTAATCAAAGAGCTATAGCACCATGTAGTCTCTGGAAAACACTTCCGTTAAAGAAGTAAATAAGAGAAACAAGGCTTTCCAGCTTCTCTGAGAACTCCGTGAGGATTTCAGTCTGTTATAGCATCTCAACACACACATTTTCGGCCAGGTGCGGTGGCTCATGCCTGTAATCCTAGCACTCTGGGAGGCCGAGGTGGGAGGATCACTTGAGCTCAGGAGTTTGAGACCAGCCTGAGCAAGAGTGAGACCCCGTCTCTACTAAAAACAGAAAAATTAGCCAGGCACAGTAGTGCGCACCTATTGTCCCAACTATTCAGGAGGTTGAGGCAGGAGGTTCACTTGAGCCCAAGAGTTTGAGGTTGGAGTGAGTTATAATGATGCCACTGCACCCTACCCAGGTGACAGAGTGAGACTTACAGGTGTCACATATCATACTAAGACCAAACTGATAATAACCAGAAAAGTCAGCAGCTTCGGCTCTCTGGCTGGTTCTGACTGGCCCACCCTGAGCTGACATTTGAAATCAACGCACTTGACTTTGAAATGCATGCAAGTGACCCACACAACGGTGGATCTTCTTCCTTCTTGGGCTTCTTCTGTGCTCTAGTTTGTCAAACTGCTGCAGCCGCCTTTTTCTTTTCCCCTTCCTGGGAGGCAGACTCAATCCATCCATCACTCATCCAAACTAACAGATGCCGCTGCGATTGCAGAGCAGGAACCAGGTAGGACCACCCCCGGACGTGAGCGAGTCTGCTTTCTGAGGCGTCTTAAAGGGAAAGAGTTGCTCATCGAAGCATGAAAAATGATCAGCCTGGCCATCCCTGTGGCTTCCTTCTTGTGTCTCAATCAAGCCTCTGATCTGTTGAATTGGCTACCCGCCCTGCAACTGCTACATTGGAGAAATCAGAGGCAACTTCACAGCACCTTTCCTGAGCCCTGCAACCCTCATGCTCAGGGTGTTCCCACGCTTGGCTCCACCCTCTGATGCCTCCACATCCTTTAAGTGGCTCCCACATGAAACCCCAATCATTTCTTCCTCTGCAAAGTCTGCCCCTTCGCCCCGGTCCCTCCGTCTGCCTAGTGCTCTCAGCCCTACCTGGGCAGGTGCAGCCCTACCGATGCTCAGGCTCCACGCTGGTCCATTTGCACATCGGCCGGAATCTTCTTTCTGAACCCAAGTGCCCACCAGGCTCTCGTCGGCTCAGCCCCTGTGGGGCCCCTGCAGACTTCCTGTCTCCACATCCAGAGCTCATCAAGACTGTCCAGCTTCTACTCACCCCTCGAGTCATCTCCTGGAAGGTCTTCCTTGATCCCTCTAACGGGAGGAAATGCTCCTCTCTAATCTGTCACAAATGCCTTCCGCATGCCTCGTGTATCTCTGTCTGCAACACTTTCTGCCTTCATGTGTTGGGCCCTGGCTCACCTCTTCCACACTGCTCTTCACCCTACGTCCCCCATGTAACCTCGTGCCCTGCATTGCATAAGTGATGCGAGCAACACACGCCTGTCTGACCAGAATGGGGTCGAATGATTGCCACGGGCAACCATGGCTGTATCACTGGCAAGGGAAAGATGTAGTCACCTCTTCTCCTCCTTTTTACGTTGTCAAGGCGTTTGGGAAAGGTCTATTTCGTGTTTTAATATATATTCTCTTCCCGGTGCTTCTGGTATTCTAAGGTGTTGTCACATCTATGGTGACATTTTATCTTCATCATAATTCTCCTAAGATGTGTGTAAAGAGTGTTTTGAATAATTGTCAATAAAATCTCCTGAGATGTAAATATTCACGGAGTGCCATCTATGTGCTAGGCATGGTGCTGGGCAGTGGACATCCAATGGCCGGCAGGGCTTTGCAAGTTATGACAGATCCTGACAAGCAGAGGAGGGACGTCCATGCTGTGGGGTGAGTTCTGAAGGGGCTGGACGTGGGTTACCATAGGGGCACCCAGGAGGGGCCTATCTGCCAGGGGTGGGGCAGCTAGGAAATGTCCTGGCAGACAGGATGGGGCTGGCGGCTGGCAGTGCAGGCAAAAGATACAACCCTCCTCTCAAAGAAGAGAAGCTGGCTTATCGAACAACTGCCATGAATTCATTATTGACAGCATCAAGGGTAGGGTGGGACTGGAGAGGGGTTCTTATTACTTTTAGGGTAGTTACTATTACTTTCTCATTTACAATGTGGAAACTGAAACTCAAAGAAGGGAGGTAACTTATGAATGTGACTTTGTGCACAAAGGCACACCCCAAATCCCCTTGGGGAAGACACCCATGAAATCCACAGTTCTAGCCACAGTCGGGGTGCTAGCCAGGCTTACTCGAACACAACCTTCCCATTTGCTCTCGCCTCTGATTTCCACCGCTTACTCTGCCCTAAGATAGGCATCAAAGGACATCAAAGGAATTCTGACAGACTGAGAGAAAGGTCTGTATATAAATGTGTTAGACTTGAACTATTCATTAGACATCCCGGTAAAATGCTTTTGTGGGTGGCTAGGATCCAATAAACGAGTGTGCAAACAAAATCCCCCAATCTCTATAATCACTTTTCATCGGCTCCATTAACAAGAACACACAATAATAAAAAAAATTGTTTGCATGACGCTTGATTCTTTAATAACAGTAACAACAGTAGGAAGGTAATAGTGAAGATAGGTACCACTTGGTAGGACAGCCAGATGTTACTGTGAGCGCATTTTAGTTAACCCATGTGCCATAACCTTGAGGGATGGGCACTATTATCGTCTCATTTTACACTTGTGGAAACAGAGGCACAGAGAAGTGACTCAGACAAAGTTTACACAACCAGTAGTGCTGACATCAGCATTCTGCACTTACTCACTCTGCTAAATCTTTTGTATAGACCAAGCGCTCTATTGTTTCTTCCAATCTTGTCAACTCTGAAATGCAGGGCAGGGGAGATAGCATAAATACCACACACAGTCTTGTATATTAGGGAATTTAAGGCTCTGAAAAGCACAGTGGCTTGCCCACAGCCAATCGTCAGGGTTCCTTGACCTACAGGAAGCCTCAGCTGCCCTTCTGTCAGTATTCAAGGAGAGATCTGGGCTTCCTCTCTAGACATGAGGAGAAGGAGCTGGGGACCCAAAGATGGTAGAAGCAAGAACACCCTGGAATCTTCTTCAGTAATGATGATGATGATGATGGAATTAATGTCTTATATTTGAGCAGCACTTTTCATTCTTGTTAATGCATTTCTATATCTATTATCATGTATACTCCTCACACTGTCTTTGGGAGGTGGCTAGAAATGAACTTTTGGACCCATTTGGTTAAATGAGGCAAAACTGAGATGTAGATTCCACAACTTGCTGAGTGATGGGAGATGGACAATAAGCTAAAAAAGCAATTGTGTGTTATGAAAGACAGCCAGGAGAGGGGGAGGAGGGGAAATTTTCTGACTTTCTGTGGTGCGGTTAGAAAGTCCTCTCTAACAAGCAGAGACCTAAGGAGAACAAGGGGTGAGCCACTGGGTGTTTGGGGGAAGGGCTTTCCCATGAGAGGAAACGATAAGTGCAAAGGCCCTGAGGCAGGTATGGCTTGGTGTTTTAGGAACAGCAAGGAAGCCAGTGGCTGCAGCAGAGCAAGGGTGAGAGCGGAAGGAAAGGAAGCAGAGGCATGCCATGCAGGGTTTTGACTTTTAAACATACTGAAAATGAGAGCGACAGAGGACGTGGTCCATCTCACATTTTAACATGGTCCATCTCACATGGACCATCTCACATTTGAGGACCAGCTCTCCTCAAACTCTGGGTGTGTTGAGGATGGGCATGGGCAAGGACACTGCAGGAAGAACAACATGGAGGCTCCTGCAATAATCCAGGCATGCAACAATAGTGGCTTGGGCCAGGAGGAGATCAGCAGAAATGTCCAAATTCTGGATTTGTTTCCATAGGACTCACTGATGAACTAGGGGTGATGTGTGAGAGATAAAGAGGCCACATCCAAGTGAGGGGTCTGAAGGCCACTCCTTCATAGGAGGCTGAAGTTCAAGGGAAAGGTCTAGAGCAGGCGTCCTCAAACTGCGGTCTACGGGCCAGGACATTTACCTGACCCGCTGGGTGTTTTTACCACCGCTGCCTGTCCTGCTTAGCAGCCGACTCGTCCCGGGCCCACAGTGCGTACTCTCCAAGGGTCTGAGGGACAGTGAACTGGCCTTCTGTTTAAAAAGTTTGAGGACCCCTGGTCTAGAGTATAAATTGGGGAGCCCCAGCATTTAGAAGTATTTAAATCCATGGGCATGAGTGAAGTTTACCCTGAAATAAGAGCAGGGCAAGAGGAACCCAGGGCACTCCAGGGTTTAGCAGGGAGGGACAGGGGGACTCAGAAAAGGACGCAGAGAAGCTGACAAAACAAGAGCAAATGCCAACCTAGAAGTCAAGGAGTGAGAGCATTTCAAAGAGAAGAATGTGAGTGACTATGCCAAGGGCTATGGGAGGTCAAGATACAGATCGAGAATGGACTATGGGATGCAGCAACATGGCGGCCTTCAGCAACCTCAGCTGGGGCTGTTCTATGGAGTGATCAGAATGAAAATGCATGCGGGCAAGAGTGGATTTGGGAGTCAATGAGGGGAGAGAGTCGGTGGCAGACAGTGAGTATAGACTACTCTTTGGAGGTTTACCCACAGCAGGGAGCAGAGGAGGGGGCACGGCGCTGAACGGGTTGCATTTGTTGTTTCTTAGGACGAGAGTTCACTTAGCATGTTTGTGTCCTAACTGGAATGACACAGTGAAGAGGGAAAAGCCGATGAACATTTTACAAATGTCCTTTTACTTAAAGTCTCAAATACTCAATGAGATTGTCACGATTCCTCCTGTGTAAGTGAGGACCGTAGGGGTCAGCGAATTTAGGGATTACATAGTTGGTAAATGGGGCGGCGGGGGTTCAAATCCATGTCTCAGACCCAAAATGAACTCTTTCCCCACCGTTCTGTGTGGGAGGTAGAACACACCAAATTGCTTTCCTTAGATCAAAAAAATAATCAATGTAGAGGTCATATGTGGGACAGACCTAAGGATTTGGGTGTGCCCAGCCCCCACGAGGGGGGGGGGAGGCTGTGCCATTCTGGAACTCAGGAAAGCCACCCAAGGTGGACTCAGATGCCAGTATGACCCGACGGTGATGAACTTACTTACGGCCAAGTGGGTGGATGACCACCTCTGGGAGGAAGGTCGGAAACAGAACATGTTCCACAAGCGCTTGTGGGTTCGAGACCGTTCACCCCGGCACCTGGATGGTCGCAGGCATCTAAGAGCTGCCATTTTCACTGAAAGCCCCCAACTGAGAAAGTGTAGACTGAGCCACCTATGTGCTGGAATTTTAATAGCAGAAAAGAACCCCTTTAGCGACAGATCTGGTGATCGGGGCACAGGTGTGCGCTGCAGGGGAAGGACCTGGAAGCAAAGGCAAGACTGCAGATACGGCTGCCTGAAAACTTGCTTATTCTATGTTATCCTGATTTAAAGTGTGGATTGTCCTTAGCACTGCAGACACACAGTGAGCCGGGAGCCTTTATATTTTATTTTTTCCATAGTCGATCCCTTCATGGGAGCTTTATGAATCGGTGGAGAGTGGCAAAAGCTAGACGAGACACCGAGAGAGACTCTGAAATTAATCACCTTGTTTTCGTCTCAGTGAAAGATGCAGTCTGGACATCGAAGTAATCTAGCAGCCACTCTCAGCTTTGATGGACAATTCGCTTTCATTTTCCGTGAGAGAATTTTGATTTACTTGTTTCAGTAAGATGGATAGGAGGTGGGTGGGACTGTGACTCTTTGATTCATGGTTAAACCTAATATTTTTCTTGACTGGAAGAATTTATCATTAATGATCCTGGAAAGATGGAAACATGGAGAAATCTGACACAGATGCATAAAAAGGCAAACAAAAAGGTTTAACAAATAAAACAAAGATGTTCTTTTTGCAGTGAGAAACTCGGAGTTTGAGTTGTGGGAAACACAACTTGACAGTTGTGTCAAGGCAGTTGACAGTGAGAAATGAAATATTTCACCCTACAAAAATTTAAACCCCCTAAAAGACTCTGCTCCCAAACCTTGACACTCCTTCTCTACCCCATTACAGAGTCCTCAGACTGATACTGTCCCCTCCACTGATCACAGCGAACCTGAGACGCCTGCCTCAGCTTACAAGTTACAAGCCTCTTACTAAGGAAATGCAGTTCTCAGACATACGAATGCAATTTTTAGGAGTTGAGTTAGAAATGAAGCTAGCTGGTGCTCTGGATTTTTTGTTGTTGGTTTTTTCGAACAAGGGGAAAAAAATAAGAGTGTTCGCATTTTAAGACTCAAAAATTTTTCTTTGAATTTGATATGGTGTATCTGGTGTTTGCCAAGGTTACATGGACTGCTGCTTGTACCATTGCACCCTGCACCCCTGCAGTAGTTTGTCTTTTTTTCATTTCTATGTAATATTCCAGTGTGCGAATACTCCACGGTTTATTTCTTCACTTTGTTTTTGATCGATATCTGGGTTGTTCCCAGATTCTGGCTGGGATAGCACTGCTCTGAATTCTAGCACCCTTGGGTCTTGGCACTCCGTGTGCTCTCCTCTGTAAAGTAGACAACAAGAAGTGTTCTCGGGTGTAGATCTGATAGCATTAGGAGACTGCACCAGAGAATTTCTGAAAGACTGTATACCCTTACTTGCAGGAAATAAGATTCCCAGATGTTCCATGTCCTCATCAACATCTGGCATTGCCATCTTTTTCCATTTTAACCATGCAGATGTGTAGTAGTATTTTATCATCATCTTTTTATCAATATTTTTATTCAACTTTATTGTAGTATATATTCTTCAAATACAACAAAAATCAAAGATTTTGAATGTTCAATGAGGGGGTTTCTGCATTTTAAAAATGTGTATAAATTTAGGGGGTACAAGAGCAGTTTTGATACATGGATACATTGTGTAGTGGTGATGTCTGGGCTTTTAGTGTAACACTTGAATACTGTACCTTGTACCCATTAAGTAATTTCTCACCCTCCCTCCCACACCCTCCCACCCTACTGAGTCTCCCATGTCTATTATTCCATAGCCTCTGTCCACCTGGACACATTTTTAGCTCCCACTTATAAGTGAGAACATGCGGTATTTGACTTTCTGCTGTTCAAGATCACTAATTATCAGAGAAATGCAAATTAAAAACACAATGAGATATCATTTTTGATGAAATGTACAGACCTGTGTGACTACCACCATAAGCAAGATAAGCATGCACACACAACACGTATATAGTCCTAGTTTTTGTCCTTGGTGTCATGTACAATTCTATGTATTGTATACCAGATGTATAATTCTATTTTTAAAACCCATATAGGCTCCTATAACCTTCACTACAAATAATATATGGAACAGCTCCCTCATCCCCCCAAAATAGTATCAAGTTTCCCTTCATAGTGAAACCCTTCCCTAGGTCCCGAGAGGATACTGGCTCTTGGCTTCCTCCAGCTCCATCTTCCCCATAGAGACACGGCAAGACGCAGCAAGGCGCCTTTGGATCACCTTCCTATTTGTCAGGGACTTTGCTGGTTGGCCCAGGGACACCTGGAATGTCCAATTCTTGGGGAGAGGGGAGACCTGAAGACCTATTCTCAGGAGGACTTGCCTCTCCCACCCATCTTAGGGAAGTTCTCCAAATACATGACAATAGCACAGTCTGGATTCTCCAGTCCTACATCTGTGGTCCCCAGGGAAGGACAGCACACACTCCTGAACCACCTGCCCAACCTTCCGAACTGATCACAATGGCAACATCCACATTACGTAGTTCCTTCCACTAGCTTCCATGTTACTGTCATTTGAGACTCAGCAGAAATTCAGCCCATTGCTCCCTACCTGGACAGACTAAATCTCCCATCCAGCCACCACCATCCATGGTGTTTCCCCAACTAACAGATCAAACCCTCAGATGGCTTCCCTACACGTTGCCCGACTTCCCGATTGGCATTCCCTATGATGGGTGACCCAGGGTATGAAGCATTCGAGTGCCTCTACTTTGGGTTACTTGCTAGCCGTAGCAGATGAGCATGGATGGCACACGTAAAGCAAGCACACCGGAAGCTGCGGCATGACCAGGGGCAGGAGAGACAGTGACCTCAATGGTTGGCCTCTTTCCTCTTTCCTTTTTATCACATTTAGTAGCATCCTTGGAACACCTACCAAAATGACCTTTGGTAGGTGATCCTTTCCCAGAGCATAGAGAATGGAAGTATACCCATTTTTCTGGTGAGTTTTTACATATATGTAGAAGAGGCTTGGAGTTTAGAACTCTACCTATTCCAAGGTTTTGACTTTGTATCTTTCCAGCGTTTTTCTTTTTTTCTTTTTCTTTTGATGGGTGAGAGAGAAGTGTGGTGAACGCTTTCAACAAAGGTAAGAGACATCTGTCAGCCCACCACATCTCTACCAGCACACGGGGACCAAGGTCAGACTCCACCACTCACTGGACCAGAATCTATTTCCAGTCCCAATTTCCTTCCCTTCTGTGGAAAACCAAATGTGAGGTGTTCTAACAGTTACATCCTTCCATTCTACCCCCATCACAGTGCAAACTCCTACATCACTATCTGGTCATGATACTACGATCTTTTGTTTTAAATGAATTTGACATAACTAGCAAAGTCACTATCATTATCTCTGAATTGGATGGCAGTCCAATGAGTCCATACCTAGAATATTTAAGGTACCCAAAGAGATTGTTTCTCATGCATTCATTCACACTGCCAGGCGCTGTGCTAGCTGCCAACTATGCAATGGTAAAGACAGACAAGGAATCAGAACTGGAGCTTACATTTCCTCTTCTAAAGACAGATATTTAATCTTAACAGATATTTGCCTACCAAATGTATTTATAAATAGAATCTGGTTGTGTTCAATGTTAGCACATGAGATTTATCTGAGGAAAATGTTACCTGTATTTCTACCTTGGGAGTCAGCCTCATAGACCAGTAATTGCCAATCTCTTTTCTGCCATAAAATCCACAGTAGATGATATTCATGGGTACATGATGATACTCCCATGGGTACATGAGATCCGCAAACTTCTTTTCTCCTTATTATTATTTTTTTTAAAAAAGGAATATAGAAATGTGTGCTGGCACTTCTCCATTTGCCATCTCCCCAACCCATTCTCTGCACCTGTCTGCCCTGGGCCCCGGGAAGCTGATCCCTTTTATCTCCTAGACAAGCTTGCTGCTGGCGTCTGGTTGGTTTAGGCCAGTGGAACAATGGCAGGAAATCTGAGGGCAGAAGAAGAGAGAGGTCAAGGTCCGCACTTACTGATAGGTCTCTGTGACTCTGGGGGTAGCTACGTCCCTTCACGAGCCCAGCCCCCACTGGGTGGCACCTCTTCCAGCCCTAGTGGGGTTCCAGGAACCCTTCCCCCTTCAGCCCCTGGGGTGGGAACATCATGCACCTATTGCAGTCTCAGGTTTCCTGGCCACCTAGTTTGTTCCTCTAACCTGCTGCTATGCAAACTCTCTTTTCATTAAGTCTCTTTGTTTGTTTCTGGGTGCATTCTGCTTTTCTCATCAAACAAGATGCAAGTGAAGGCAGGGAAATTATTACAGGAATAATCTTGAGCCCACTCCCATACACACAAAAAAATGAATGTGAGTAGAAGCAAATCACTTGTCACAAATACCAATACCCACTCCATGTTGGGAACTACTGGCAAAAACCATGCCATACCTGGGCTCTCTGTGTTTGCTATCAACGTTTGAATGGACAGTCTGGACTATATAAAGAATGAATATTTACCCTCATTTTAACCTCTCACACTAGGGAGATCAGGGGTCTTGAAACTGTAAGATTAAGTAGGAAGATTTCAAATTCCACTGGAAACCTTTCATTATCCAATGACCTTTTAACAATGTGCTTTGTATGCCTTGAGGAAAAGATTCCTCTTCCACATCTTTCCTACAAGTTGTTGAAATTTTTAAAGCAGTTTTATCTATGATATGTCACAGGAAGTGTGCATCTCTCCCTTCTAGTGCCTCATCTGTCAGGGATGGCCAGGCCAAAAAAAGACAACCCCCGATGAGATTGACAAAGTGACAAGCAAAAGTGCAACCAGAAGCGATCAGCAGAGATCTCATCAATCCAACACTTAACTCAATTTTCTAGTAACCCTGAAAGATTCGGGTACAATAAATTCTCACATAAAGATCTGAGTTTGGCTTTCAAATACTACAAAGAGGACAGATCTAGACATAGGTATGCAAGATTTGAAACTGGTATTCAAGTTTGGCATCTCAGATACCAGGTAAACCTGGAAAGTCTACTCTTCCCAATGTCACAAATTAAGGTCCCCCACCCCAAACAGCAAGCTCTAAGGAACTTTCTTTTTCCCATTTTTTTCCTTGTCTTTTCATCTTTGTTCCCAAATCCCATTCCCTTTCCCTTACCCGTTTGGTCACCCATTTTAATATGTTGGATATTTGTCATTAAATTTGGATACACCTTTGTAATACTTACAACAATAGGTAACACTTATGAGCACTCACTCTAGGTTCTAAATGCCTCACATGTTAATACATCAAATCCAGACAATGATGCAATGAGATTATCACCATTTTGCAAATGAGGAAACTGAGGCACCAATCAATGAAGTAACTCCACCCAAGATAAGGGGCAGGGAGTGGAGCTGGGATTTGGACCCGTGAAGTCTGGATGCAGAATCCATGCTCTTGTCCCCTCTGATACACTTCCCCCAAATGTGTCTGCGTACTTTACATAAACATCTCCTGCTATCAATCTCATTCTGTTTCTTTTTTGACCAAAGAGAACATTTTACAGATTAACCCACATTGCTTATGTATGTACACCTGGATTGCTGCAAAGTATTTCATATTATACACTTTTTACCAACGCATTCCCCTAGGGATGGACACCTGGGCTACTTTCAAGTCACAGTACCACAAGCAGCCCATGGCCCATGTCCTCCCACAGGCCCCTTCACAGTCTTGTGTCAAGAGATCTCTAGAAAGAATGCCCAGCCTGGGATTGCAAGGCAGACGCGTGCTTGATCAAGCCTTAGGTACTTGCAGATTGCTCATGCAACTTTCTACCTGGATCCAGGAAATACTCATTTGTGCACTCATGCATTCATTCACTCATTAATTCATTTATTCATTCATTGCCTACTGTGTGACAGGCACTGAACTAGGAACTGAGGATTTAAACATGAACAAGAAAGATGTGGAGCCTAATCTCATGGAAACGGGTCTAGCTCCCTCCCAACTTAGAAGCATTTCCATCAACCCCATAGGTATGGTCCAATCTAGTTTTACCCTGTGATCATTAACATCATTTTCAAAAGGATAACCCTTTATTCCATTCCAAAGCATAGATACATTTAACTGATTGAACACTTCATTAAAAATGTGTGCCTGTTTCCCTCTATAGAAATTACAAGTCTGGGCTTCTCAGGCAATATTGGAAATGAGATGTGCTTTAGGTACAGCTCTTCCAGCAGTGACCAATGTAATATTCTATCATCCTATGAAGAAATCCATAAGGAGTAAGCTGGTTTTATTGACTTGGATTGAGCTCAGAATCAGTACTTTAAAAACACTGTTAGACTATGAGTTAGTAGAAACAGTTATTGAAGATGCATGATCAAAATAAAATAAAAATGTTTTCTGGCTCACATTTTTTAAAAGTCTGCCTTTAATTGGTCAGATACTACTTTTGGAAAAGCTCATTCCTCTGTGTGTGCCCTAGAAAAAAGGTGCCAAGCTTCTACAAAGAAAACTAAAAACTTCCTCTCATTTGCAGATAACATGATTTTATGGTCATGAGTCAGGAGTAACTATAACACATATATAATTCATTCTATTAATACAAACAAGGGCTTCAAGTAAAAAAATTTTCTCTAGAGGCTCTATAATCTATCATTGAATTATGTTAGAACAACAGAAAGAACAACAGAAGCTTCTCCCCAATAGAAGCTGTTTCTGGAATATTCTTTGCCATGATGTCATTGGCTTTTATTAAGAAATGTTTAGTAAACATATCTTTGAAACTCATTCACTTGTTTATTCCAATAATAAATGTAGTGGACAGCTTAAAATTGACACAACACAAAAATTAAATCTAAAAGTATAAAACTTATGGAAGAAAACATAGAAGGCCCCGAGCAAGGTACAGATTCCTTAGACAGGACACATAAAGCATGAATCATACAGGGGAAAAGTGACAAACCGAACTTAATAAAACTTGAACACTCTTTTTTCAAAAGACATCATCAGGATAATGAAAACACAAGATATGAACCAACAGAAAATATCACAAAATAAATACCTGTTAAAGAAGTTGTATCCAGAATATATAAAGAACTCTCAAACTCGATATTAAGAAAACAATCAATAAAATAAAGAAAAATGGGCAAGGGATTTGAAAATACATATCACTAAAGAATTTACTAAAATAAATGAAAAGCAAGCAAATGAAAACCACAATGAGATACCACTCTAGACCTATCAGAGTGGCTAAATTTAAAAAAAAAAAAATGCTGAGAATATCAAGTGTTGGCAAGGACGGAAAGCGACTGGAACTCACACACATTGCTGGAGGGAATGAAAATGGTGTAGCCCCTTTGGAAAACATTTTTGGCAGCTTTTCATAGAGTTGAACATATATTTACCATACAATCCAGCAATCCCACACCCAGGTATTCATTCCAGAGAAATGAAAACATATGTCCCACAAATACCCGTATGTGAATATTTATAGAAACTTTATTCATAGTCACTCCAAACTAAAAACGATCCCAGTATCTACTCACTGGCTAAGGGGTAAACAATTGGGTGAGAGCTGTTGTCGGACACAAGGGAATGGACTAGTGACACCCACACCCACACTAATAAATCTGAAAAGCATGATGCGGAATGAAAGATGCCGGACCAAAAGGTGATAGGCTGTGTGATTCTCTTTATATGGCATTTTGGAAAAATCAAAAACTACAGAAAGTGAAATCAAATAAGTAGTTCCTAGGGGCTGGGACCAGGGGTACTGACACCAAAGGGACATGAGGAACTTTTTGGGGTGACAGAAATATTCTATATCTTTACTGGGGTGGTGGTTGCATGAGTATATAAGTCTACTGAAATTCACAGAACTGCATCTAAAAGGGTGAATGAATTTTGAAAATTGCATCTTAAAATACTTCATCCAGTATCCCCTTCATATGGAGCCACAGAAGAAATGTTTCAGCACCAAAAATGGTTTGCAGTGGTCCCTGGCCTTTTTGACACCAGGGACCATTTATTTTCTTGGAAGGCAATTTTTCCATGGACCAGAGAAGAGGGGGGAACGTTTGGAATGATTCATGTGCATTATTTTATTGTGCATTTTATTTCTATTATTATTACATTGTAATATATAATGAAATAATTACACAACTCAACATAGGTTGGGGACCCCTGTTGTACAGTACAGGCAGGAACGGGGGTTGTTTTTAGCTTTTGCAGCCTGAGAATCATATAATTATTAACAATCAGTTACCCTTTGCTTGGGCTGTTAGCAAGCTGAGCACTGGAGTCTGACGTGCATTTTGGGCAGTAATCTCCTCCTTGGCATCATCTTATTTTTCCAACTTTCATTTTCCTTTTGATCTGATTTCTTTCTGACAAATTATTTTATCTTCATGTGGTTTATGTATTTTCAGAGACTAAATATTTTTATCAAGGTACAGTATACATAAATAAATACACACATAAATAAATCATGGCAATGTCTCCTTCTGACACATTAATAAAAATGCATGCCATAAAATCCTAATTATGAAGACTTACTAACCTGTAGTACCTAACATGTTTCATTCATTGTTGGATATTTCTCTTTATGAGGAATGATGATCAAATAGAGCATTATCAGAAAAAAGTAACCAGGATGGCATGTAGGAAATCAGAGGACTAAGGAAACTTATCCCAGAGAAGAGAAAAGATAGGGAAAACATGATATTATAGCTGCCTTCAAATATTTTACAGGTCGTCAGGTAGAAGAGAAGTAAATTAATCCTGACTTGTCCCATTACATTAGGAATGGTGCCAGTAGGTGAAGGTTATTACAGGGCAATTTGGAGCTTATTTAAGGAATCCATTTCTTGGACGCAATGCAGTGTCTAAGGAAAGGCAGACTTTCTGGGCAGTGGATATAACCAAACAAAGGCCGAAAAGATCCTCTTGAGAATGATCTCCTAATAAAGATTTATTTAGATAAATAGTTGCTTCCTTCCAATCCCAAGACTTAACAGTTATTTAATCTTATGAAAAAACAGTACCCTTCCAATATGAAACTAACTTATTTTTGACTACCCAGACACCACTATTTTCTTACTTGTCAATTGACTTCATTACGTTCTATCACAATCCCAATATGCTAGAACAAGTCAAAAGGCTATAGCAAGCGCGCATTCTTATTTTAGCCTTAGGCACTTAAGAAATGAAACACAAAAACGCAAGTAGAGTTTTAGAGACTTGTACTTGCAAAATAGATCCTCTTCTTGTACAGCCAGCTGCCCTTTTTTGCCCTCTGGAAATGAGCAGGCAATACGACATTCTTTGAATGGAAGTTAAAGTGATCTCCCAGTTTGTCCTTGTGCTTTAACACTTAGGCAATAAAGCTCACGACATTTTCAATAAACAGTAGAGAAGGGAAATGCTCCTTATTCAGAAAAGGGCTCAAGTCATCACCACCATAGCATTTTCCTACTTCACACGGCCCAGTTACTGCCAGGCAGCAAGACCTACAATTTAAAAATCGCTTCAATCCTCACCAGGGACCCGAGGTGGACAGGTTCTGCAAAATTGAAAGCCAATTTCAGGCTGGCTTCAACACCTAGATTTCAAGCCTGTGTGGGTTTGCTCAGCATTCCCAATAGATGCAAGAAAGACCCTGGAGGCCTCTTAGGTATGATGACCAAACTAGGAACTGAGTAGGAAAGAGTAAAAGCAGTTCTGTAACATGCCTGGAAATTACGGGCACATAGCTACAACAGAAGACTGCTAAAAGGGGAATATTGAGTGTGTCTGCTGGAAGGCACACTACAAAAGAGGCCAAAAAGAGGAGATGATGACATCAAAATGCACCTGCTGATCCCACCAGGACATCCTCCCCAAGCCCCAAAGAAAATCCTCCATAGCAAAGATATTTTATACCAGCCATTTTATAGAGATTAATTAGAAAGTTCAATTGCAGGATTAGTACTTTAGAAAAGTGAGAAGGACTCAAAAGAACAAATATTTATTGAGTACCAATTGTGTGCAAAGTATCAAACTAGGAAATTTGTATATGTTATCTCATTTATCCTCACAACGACTGCAGGAAGCAGTAAGAAATTATTATCCCCATGATACAGGTGAGGCAATAGGTTCTGTGAATGGATGCTACTTGTCCAAGTTCAACCTCCAATTCTGGAGGTAAATACAAGTTTAATACCCACAAAAGGATCCAACAAATGGACGTACAATGGCCTGCAGACATCTGGACCCTGATATGTTTGAATTTTCATCTCTCTGAAACCTTTGGCCTTCTAGGAATACACAGGCCCAAAGCTTAATCTTGACATGCAACTAATTCTGCACGTCCCCTTGGATGTTTCTGTTGGGGGTGTCTGCATTTTGTTGCATGCTTAGGGAAAAGAAACTTGGTGTACATCTGACTTGAAAGCTGTTGGCCAAAAGAATTGAAGTTATTATGTGGCCCTTGTGAGAAATAATTCTGTGGAAGTCTGATCCATTTTTTGTTTGTGTTTATATCTGAAAGGAGAACATTTTTACCTTCTCTTTTATTTCCTTTTGCTAGGAGAGAAGACAATCACTTCTGCACATGTGGAAAGACCAGACCCAAAGTGTGATAATCTGGCCAGAGGTGTGTCCACTTCCTTGTCACTCTTTGGTCACAATTGATAAATGATGTCAGACAAAGCTGTCAGATGAGGTTTAGAAGGTGTGCAGGGAGACAGCAATCAATTTTCAACTTAGGAAATGTAATGGATTTTAATGAGCCGCTCTGTGTTGATTACCATACAGCTTTCACGTCCTGCTTCACTGGCACATGAGCTTGGCAGTGACTGATTAGCATTTAAACTCCCCTAATTTGATTCTTGTATAGCAATCGAGGCTGTCTCAGCTGCGACCAGGAGAGGCTAATTTAGACACCTGCAACATGTATGGGCAGAGTATGATCTCTTGTGATCTTTGGTTTGTTCCCCAGATTTTGCAGCTCAGAACAGCTGTCTGATGCCAGCTTGTGGAAAAGGGATGGTCCTTTTAGCACTGAGTCGCAGGAGTAGTTGGCAGGTCCCTGGATGCTTGTCCTCCAAACCCCTCACCTCACCTCTAACGTAGATGTTGATAAATCCTGGGTGATGGTCTTATAGACCCAACACAAGGAAGTGTTATACTTCTGAAAAAAATAATCCTGCACTACTTAACAGGCACATTTCCTGAAAATTGAATTCTACTTTGAGTGTTCCCTGTTTCTGATGTTTGCACCATAGAAATAATGGCTAAGCCAGAAGATATGCATCTGTGAGCCAATATATGGTAGACTCACCATGCGGTTATTGCAGAAATCTGTCTTCTTGCTCAAGATGTAGGCTTTTAAAACCAGAAATGCATTTGTGAACTATAAACCCTCATGAAGAATCTTGGACTTGGCAAATTTAAAATTTTTTGATAATTTGATGTGAGTAGGGCCACAGTAGTCTTCATCATCGCTGAAAAAGAGCTCTCTGGGCAAACAAATAGGGTAAATAAAATTACAGAGCTATGTTTTAGTAACTCAAGAAAAAAGAAAACTGCTAGAGACTTTGGCAGTTTAATTGAGGATATAAAAGGATGCTAATTATCAATGTGTCTCAGAGCTTCCATTTAAAAACACTTTTTAAAAGTAGCAGTTAGTTCCAATTACCTTAGATATACAAAAATGTGGGTAAATACTGTAATAAAACCCCACTTCTTGAAAATGCCTAAATAATACGCTATCTCTAACTAATCCAGGCTGGCCTTCCTTATGTAGTCTGAGTTGATGTAATTCAACCAAATATGTAGTAAACAAAGTAATAATCTTGATTAATTTGGACTGTCCTGGCAGTAAAGACAGAGCTACCACTATTATCTTCATTTCTTGGGAAAGAACACACAGGCCAGGTTATCTATGGCTTTTGGGCACCTGCTCTACCAACCCCTTGAGATGTTTTCTTCTGCTATCCCCCTAACTGATCATTCTGTCCCTAAAGGTTCTAGGCAGAATTTGGTGGACAATAGTGACAATCAGGACACTCTGTGACCTGGATGAGTTGACAAAAATTAAGTGGGCAGTTTCTAAGAAACAAGCCATCAACAGAGACAGCTGTGACTCAGAAAATGTAGCAGCAGATGTTCTTTTCCCCCAGCCCTGCTGTCGGTTGGAAGGAACTCTCCAGCACTCTGGGAGAGAATATGGTCACAACCTGGTCCACATCTCTGCAGTCCTTGAGTGGAGCGATTCTGCTCAGATTAGCAATTAGGTTAGAAGCCAGCACAGGCTCCGTTTGGGCAGCAGCTCTGGGAGCCCGGATGAAGCTTCCTGAGAGACTGTGTTCTCTGTTCTCATTAACCTTCTGTCTGGGGGAAGAAGGTCCTGTCCTCAAGCCAGGAACTCATAGTAGGGCTTCGCATCAGTCGCCAAAGCCCACCCAGCCAGCTGGGGCTTCCCCCAATTCAGTTAGTCCCTGGCTGGATTTCCTCATCAGCAAGAAGAGTGCTGTGCGAATATACATTTTCTTCTCCAGGCAAACCCATCCCAAACAAAGCAGGTCCAGAGAGAGGTCCTGCAACAGAGGCACAGTTAGAAAGGAATGTGAACCCCATTCTGGCCTCTTTCCTTCTTGTGCCACCAATTTGACATTAGCTCTTCTGGTTGGTGGCATCTGTGTCCTCAGTCATGAAAAAGAACAAAGTTTAAATCCAGTGGCAGAATCAATATTTATATTCCTTCTCCCATCCATCACTCCTTGTCAGTTTTCCTTACACGATCCACACCCAACACCATCCATGTGCTTCATGGGAAACACTTGGGCCCATTTTATTTTTTTATGGACCCATATTGATAATTTCCTTTTTAACCTTGAAGGCCTGTTTTCCTGGTCCCCCTTCTATGCACTAACTTTCACTCCTTGCTCTTTCATCTTCTCTCCATGGCCTCAGTTTCAGTACCAAACTTGGTATCATTAGCTATATTAAGGTTTTCTATTTGAGATCTCAAGTACACTCTAATGATGCCAGACTCAGGGCTCATGAGAGACGATTTGCAACCAAGCACACCTGACTGAGCAGATCTGCAAGATGAACACTTCGTTTCTGGCTAATGGGCCACCAATGCCTTTGTTTGGACAATGACTTTAGCCACGAACAAAAGAGCTTTTATAAGTTGGTGTGAAATTGACGAGGGTAAATTTCGAGGCTGCCCACCTGGTCATGTGATGACTAAAAACTCATGGGTAACAGGGTATTTCTGAGCAGGGTTGAATGAGAGCCGGAGGAAAAGGCAAACCTGGCCACTGGACACGACATCCTAGGAGCCCTTCCTCCTTGGAGGGTAAGTTGTGGGGACATCTTGGGCCACACATTCCCAGTGCTGAGCTCTGCTCTTCCTCCCAGAGATGCTCCCCCCTCCCACATGCAGAAATAGCAGGGCCTTCATCCTTGAGCAAGTGCCACCTCTACGACTTCTCCATGGAACCCTGGCCAGAAGGAGGAGGTTCAGGTGGGAGGAGGGCTGAGGTGTTCCCAGAGTTGGGAGGTGGACTAGGTTCTGCCTTTTACTTTTGCTTGCTTGCTTTTTTATTTATTTGTATGACTTTATGGCATACAAGTATAATTTCTTCGCAGGGATAGATTACGTAGTAGTCAGGGCTTTTAGGGTTTCCATCACTCACATAATACACACTGTACCCATTAAGTAATTTCTCATCATCCTCCCTCCCACCCCTCACCCTTCCGTGTCTCCACTGTCTGTCGTCCCACACTCTACATCCGCATTGCACATTATTTAGCTCCCAATTCTAAGTGAGAACATGTCATATTTGTCTTTCTGTGTCTGAGTTGTTTCACTTAAGCCCTCCAGGTCCATCCATGTTGCTGCAAAAGGCATGATTTCATTCTTTTTATGGCTGAATAGTATTCTGTTGTGTGTTTATCCTACATTTTCTTTATCAAATCCTCTGTTGATGGACATTTAGGTTGATCCCATATCTTTGCTATGGTGAAAAGTGCTGCGATAAACATACAAGTGCAGGCATCTTTTCTAGGTCTTGCCTTTGATGCTTATCCTATCTGAGAACACGTTAGCTTGATGGGGACTTACGACCAGACAGTGGTTCCACCTGCTTCCTGCCAGCAGATTTTACAGTCAGAGGGGCTGTAGCTGGCACTCAGCTTGACAGGCCTGTCCCATGGTTGATGGACACCTGCTTGGAGCTTACCTGAGACACACACATGTCACCACGGTGTTTGCAAAAAGCAATGCAAAGAAAAAAACCATCTCTCTTCCTTCATTCCAGCTCCTGAAGCAAAAGCAGACTGACACATCAGCTGTTACCAAAGATACAAGCTCAAGCAAAGGGTTGGCTCAGGATCTGAATTCCCCTCTTATGTCTGGAAACTTCCCTACCATGAGAGTCTTGGTGGGAATTTGAGCCACTCGTCAGAACAAATCCTCAGGAAAGTCAGCTTCTATGCCTAAGGCTCATCCAACCAGATACATTCAACCATGATGTTGAATTTTGAGCCAGTGTTGCAAAAACTCAGGGACTCTAGAAAATTCTTTATGGTGCTGGCAGAGGGAGAGCAGTGGCCCCAGTCCTGAGGGTGGAGGCAGCAGCAGCTGTGGCTCCAGGAGTTTGGTGTCCTCAAGGGGCCTGTTGTTGACAGGCCTTTGCCTGGTCCTACTGCCTCCCATTTCTAGTGACTAGTGTGCTTTTACTATATTATTAATACTACTATTATAGTACATTTACACTCATAACAGAACTACAGAAAAGACTTTACTGAGCATTTACTTGTTGGGAGACAATTCTATGTGGGTCTCTCACATTTTTGCATGTCTTACAAGCACAGGCACCAAATGCCCTTGCTCAGAACTATCTTTTCAAAGATGTTTGTATGGAGAACAGTCTATGAAAATACAGTGTCTCCCTCCAGAGCGAAGGGCAAGTTTCATTACTGCCTAGTACAGGAAAGATGCTACGTCCCTCCAGGACAGAAGTCAGGCAGGCCCACTGCCCATTATAAAAGATTAAGGTTCTTTAGCTCAGGGGTCCTCTCCTATAATTTTATGCAGGTGGCACTGGGTCCTCCTAACGTGGAACCTACCCTTTGGGAACTGGGGCTCAGAAAACCAACTAAAAATGTTGCTACTTTGCCCACAGCTATCGCTTGAGCAGTGAAGTCCTTTTTTCTAATCCAGGTGTTTTGTGTCTTTTGTCAGCATCCATGAAACTATGGCAGGTCCCTGGTTAGCTCCCAAGTAGTGTGAAACTGGGACACATCTTTGTGTGTCCCTTGACACTGCTTTGTAAACATGGCACACTGCCCCTCATCGGGTCATACAAATACAGTACTATAAATGGTTTTCATCCTCAAGAAACTTAAAATTGAGCAGGAGTGCACCAGCCCAAGGGCACGAGAAGGGCCTGCCTTGGGTACCCCTTCCATCCCCACTCCAGTGTAAACAAGGAAACGGAAAGCCACGGGCCAGCCCAAGAACAAAGTCGTCATTTCCACGGGCCAAGAACTAAACCAAAATGTAATGCAGAAAATTGCCCTGAAACCAAGGGCCTGCTGAGTTCAGGTTCAGAAACAGACAGAAGCAGCAGGAGCTGCTCCCTTGCTGTGGAAAGAGAACTAAAATCACCCCCTGGGCCAGGCTCTCTGCTTGAAACCAGGCACTGAGAGCAGGTTGCTTTACTCAGGAAAAAAAAAAAAACGACACACAGTTCTCTCCATCCCTGGGGCTGACACAGAGCTAATCGCAAGAGGGCCAAAGGAAGCAGAAAGATCACACACCAGGAGAGGGGCCACACTGCCCTGGCTCTCATGCTAAGACTGCAGGAATCCACAATGGGGGTACAGATGCTGGGGAGGTCTCTCATTTGTCCTTTCCCCGCTTTGCAAAGCCTCTCTGGGCTCTCAGCCCATCCCAGGTGCTTCATGCTCCTTCCTGGCCTTAGGTGTTTCCTGTCACTTCTCTTTTAGGAGATACATTCATACTGAGTATCAACTCCCTACGGGGTTCTTCTTTGTGGATGAGGCATGTGCCAGCTGCCGCTACTCAGCCATCTGGGAGCCCCTCTGCTCCCTTCATCTGGGATGTGATCAGGGTCACGAAAATTGTAGACAATAATCAAGAATGTGAGGGTACGGTGGTCACGGAGAGCTGAGTAACTATCTTGAACTTCATTAGAAATGTTAAAACATATATATTGTATATGTAAGGGTGACCTCCAAAATAAACAGGAATACAATTTATAGCTTGCAAACTAAGAAAGAAAATAAAAAGGGAGAGGGGCTCATCTATTCAATAGGTAAGAGAATGCAACTTCTCCAATGGTAAACAGAAAACACAAAGTAAGGAGAGTACAAATGAGTGTAAAAGTGTCTCTAATCACATACACACACACACACATACACACACGTGCCTACATGCGTGCATGCCATGCACACATACACAGAGGAAGCAGATTAAATGTATTTATTTAAAGACAAAGACTATGGGGTTACATGTTTTAAAATCCAGCTAGATGCTGTTTACAAAGACAACCCCAAGTAAAAATGCACCGATATGTTGAAAATAAGTAGAATGGAACTATGTTAAAGAGTAGACATTAGTAAATTATTCTCTAAAAAACAAGAGAGGTGATAAACCAAACCAAAAGATCTTAGTTGGAAAAGATTAATAAAATAGATGGATCTCTGGCTAATACTCTAAGATAAATTCTGTAAACTATTAAGTATAAACAATCAATCGAAGGGAAGAAAAGCATCACAGCTTCCTAGTCAGTGAAGTTAATCCAGGTGAAATGGCAGAGGTGGGCCCGGCCTTGCAGAAACAGTTGGATTGAAGTGCAGGATGCAGGAGAGGGAGCAAGAGAACAGGCAGAAGTGTGAAATGACTGGGATCCTTTTGACCATATAAATGAGAAGGCCAAGAAAATACCAGGAATCCAGCCAAGTAAAGTTAAATGCCTGATCGAGGTTGCAAGGTGTGTAATTCATGCTGGGTTGCTCTGGTGTCGGGATCCAGGATCCACTCACCCCATGAAAATAGTAATTTGAAGAGAGATGTATTGAACCCCCACCCCCAACCTCCCCTTAAGAATCCCAATAGCTTCCTTTCACTTGAATGCTTAGGAAAAAGAAAACAAACAACAAAAAAGAATAGCAAAAAATAGCAAAAAATAGCAAATCCCAATAGCAAAAAATAGCAAGAATGATATTATGAGGGGAAGCATTAGAGTTACATATAGGAGGGTTAACTTGCCCCCAAGCACTTGGGAGAACACTGGGACACTGAGTGGCTCCAGTGCCCAATGGTGCTGGCCAAGCCAGTGTGGGAAATGAATCATGGAGTTGCAAATGCATGAAATTACATATGCACATCATCTGGACTGTTTTACTCACACACCACGGCCTAGATTCTTCCACTTGGGAAAGATGGATGTCCTCTCTCTCCTGTGGCTATGGTGAGTTGGCTGGAGTTTGTAGCAGTCTAGGCAGGCTGCGGCTTGAATTATTCGCTCTACTCTTGCTATTGCCCAGGAGTACTGAGTCACCCACAGTAAGAGTAGAACAATGAGTCAAAACAAATCAGGAAGAAAGAGACACACAACCAAATGGAAAAATTGGCAAAGACCATGAACAGACAAGTCACAAAAGAGAAAACCCAACTGGCCAATAAATGCTGGGGAGGGGAATGATCAGTCGTTCCAAGATTAAAGGCAGAACAAAATTGAGATGACTATGAAATACAATTTCACACTGTGCGTCTTGGCAAAGACTAAGTCACCAAGGATGCAGGTAAACAGGAGCTTTCGTAAGGTGTGGGTGAGATTGTGCATTGAACAAAGCTCTTTAGAAAGCAATTTAGCAATTAATGGAGCTGAAAGTGTGTATCCCCCAGAACACCGCAATTTCACTTCCAGCTACACACCCTGGAGAAACTCATGCACAGGTGCTTAAAGAGATTTCAATAGCAGCACGACTGGTAATAACAGAAACGCAGAAACAACCTGAGTGACCAATGCCATGAGACTGAATGTATCAATAATGGTACAATGTAATATTTTGTAGCATTTAAAACGACATATAATCAGCATACACCAAAGTACATAAATCTTAAAAAGCATCTAGGGAGAAAATCAAAACCCAGCTCGTTGCAGTATTATGCCATTTAGATAAAATGATGAAAGCTCCTATACTAGGTGTGCCGGTGTGGGGGGAACCTGGGCGAACAGGAAGAAGGTTCTCGTCGTAACGCTGCTCTCTGCAGACACTGCTCTCCTTGACTTTGTGCAAAGTGGTAAAACTCATTATTATTTACAGTCCGGACCTACACAGCAAAAGCGTCAAAATGTGGACAGCAAAGATAAAATGCCAGTGCAGCGGGGAGAAAGGGAGGGACAGAGGCTGGGGAAGGCAGCAAAGGGGACACAGGTCCACAATATTTGATTTCTTTAGAAATTCTGAAGCCAATATTGTGTCACACTGACATTGTCCGAGACGGGTGATTTGTTATACAATACAGTGCTTGTTATATTTGCTCGCACTTTTCTGCGTGAGTAAAATATTTTCATTCTTAAAAGTCACAGGCCTGCCAGGATTCGTCTAGGGGCAGAGTGGCGTTACCCAGGCTGGATACGCACGTCTTAAAGAATGAAAATACCGTTGTGCTTTGACGCTGTCACAGGCTGTGCTCACTGAGCGTCACAGGAACACAAAGAGACCCGGGTTTCGGGACGGTGCGGCCCGTGTGCTTTGCATAAGCCCACGAGGGACGCTGTGAGGACACAGGAGTGGGACCCTGGGGACGGGGATGGGCCGCCTGCTTCCTCGGTGAGCCCTGAGCAGCAGGCAGCCTGTAAGCACGTGGCCAGGAGCAGCGCTGGGTTCAGGGAGGAGGGTGGGAAGGGAGGGGCCGTTCGGGGACAGGTGGGGGCCACTAGGAAGGGTTCAGGGTGCCAGAAGACAGGGCGTGGTCGCGGCCACGAGTCATTTATTTGGGAGGCCTGGAGGGTAGGCTCCTGAGGGGGCTGCACCCTCTGCGCCCCCATGAAGGGCCACTGGGCTGAAGAGGCAGATCATACAGGGTTTTGGAATTCGGACTCTGTCCTGAGGGAGACGTGGAGTTTTTGCCAGACTTCAGGCGGAGGCACGACCTTGAAGGATCATCCAGTTCAGCTTCTCGCCTACGGGCAGATAAATGTCTAAATCCTTCTGGACGGTGGGCCTGTCTCTATTTCAGCGTCTCTAAGGACAGACTTCACAGTCTCCATCCTTCATCTTTTACACTGTTGGGCAAATATAGCTGGGAGTGGAGAAGGTGACAGCATAGGGCAGGACAGATGGGGACGGGAGGGAGACCTCACTCCCGGGGTCCAGCGGGCACAGGGACAGAGGGGCAGGGAGGCCGCGTCAGGCGGGCAGGACACAGTGTGCCCAGGTGCAGTGACAGATACCAGCCAGCAGCAGGAGGGCCCAATGACAATGTTGGTGATGGCCATCTCCGTTGTCATCATCGTCATCGCAGCAAACACTGCTGAAGTAATTTTCACGTGTCAGGAAACTCTCTAAATGCTTTATATGGTTCCGTAAACCTGGGAGGCAGGTAAATCATTGGTCCCATTTTAAAGATGAGGGAAATAAGGCAAAAAACAGAAGGAGTTGACTGTGGTTCCAAAGCTTGTGAGAGGCAGGTCTGGAGTCAGAAATGGCCACCTGGCTCCAGAGTCTACGATCCTGACCACGACACCACGAGGTCTCTCAACAAGGTGTGCAGGCACGTCCTGCCGTGTGGCAGAGGAGTCTCACCCCAAGCCCACAGGCCATGTGGGATGCGTCTCTAAACGCAGGGCCCTAAACTCAGGGCCCTCGCCATGAGAATGGGGACCAGGCAGAGGCCTCTGATCTGGACCCTAAGACAGGAGCCGGTTCACACAAAGTCCAGTGACTGGGGTTTCTCTGCAGAGCACCGAGAACAGGAGGGAGGGGCGGGATGCACAGTGAGTGTGATGGTGTCCCCAGCATCTCAGATGTGGGCTCACGTGTCATCCTCACAACACCCTTGCTACGTGCATGTTCCCATGAGAGCCGAGGAAGCAGAGACCCAGAGAGGTACAGTAACGAGCTTACAGTCACACAGCAACCAAGATGCAGAGCTGGGAGCGAGACTATGGACCCCGAGCCCTGTGCTTTTCTCGGTTACCCCTCGCTGCCTCGCTGGGGATTCAGCAAGGACCTGCCGACAGGATGTGAGTGCTGGCCCACAGCTCAACTAGATTTCCTTGCTAATTTCCCAGAAGAATAGCACAAAAATAAATAAAAAAGAAAAGACCGTCAGCACCGACTGTGAACTGAAGATAAGAGACGACCGCAGGCCAACATCTGAGAGATTTCCACTAACGGCCGCGCTCCCGAGGAGGAACGTTAGAAAGAAGCCACCAAGGGTACCCTCTGAGCCATGAGAAGTTGGGAAGCCAGACCAAACAACCTCTGCACTCTGTGACAAATCCCAGCATGCTGGGGCGACACGATCCAGCAGGGGGAAAGGAGTTAACACTTTCAAAAAAAATAGTGAATAATGAAGGAAAATAAACATTACCCTGATGGGAGGAGAAAAGCCACTGTGAAAATCAGTGTTCACAGAAAGATGGTCCTTTACAATCTCTCAGTTCAGTGTCTTCAAACAATCCAAGAGCGCTTGGCCACTGAGGAACAGAAGCAGGACCCCAGAGGAGGAGAAAAATGTTGAAAAGGGGAAGGAACAGAAAGGGACTGAAATAGGACAGAAGAGTCTGCTAGGAAACTCAGAACCACGAGCAAAATAAAAATGACGCTGGTGGCGATACATGGCAGAACACATGGGCCACAAATCGGGATGACTGATGCAGAGGACCAATGCTAGAAGTTCTCAGAATTTAGACAGAAAAGGAAGGAAACAGGGAACGGGAAGCTGACAAATACAAAGGAAGAGAGCAGACACACGACGTGAGAATTTATCTGCTGCACAGGAGACGACATAACACAGAATGAGAACGAGAACAGTAGCCATAATTAGAAAGGGAATAAGAGAAAATTGTACTGATGGAAGGAAGGCCTGAGCCTGCATATCAGAAGTGCTCTCTGAAACGCAGGAAAAATAATAAAGATGACCCATTCTGCTCCATACATGCTTTTAAATAAGAAAGAAAAAAAAAGCATCAGGCAGGTTCTCTACAAGGAATATAATCAAGCTGTCTTAGAACCTCTTTTCTACAAAGAACAGGAAAACAAGGGACAGATACCTAAGAGTATTTCCAAAGACGCATTCTGCCTGCCACTTTTCTTAGAGGAAATTTGTGGCTGGTACCATTTGGTGGAGAGCCAGTGGCCACTCAGTCCCCTCTTCCTTTCTTAAAGAAACCGGATTTGATTTGGGACACCAAATGAATCCAGCCACAAGGGTGGATCACAGCAGATCTAAGCCAGTCGAGCCATCATATTCCTCTTTTCCTATTTTCTCAGCCTCCCTTGCAGCTAGGAGTAGGCATGCGATTCTGCCTGGGCAATGAAACTTAAAGGGAAAACATGCTAGGGGGCTTCTGAGAAAGAGCGCTCTTTGCTTGTAAGAAACAGAATCATTAGAAGAAAAGAAAAAAGACTCTTTCTTGCCGCCTCCACAGCATTCCAAATATAGTTCTGGTGTCCAAACCTGTAGCGGCCATTGCATAGCCAAATGGTGACATGGATGAGGATGTTTCCTATAGGCTGAGGATGAAGGATGGAAGACATCACCAGCCTCTGCTCCCACCTCGACTCCCACTTCTGTTAGATCTGTGTCTTTAATATTTATGTATCTATTAGGTTCTCTTTTACATGTAACTGAAGGCACTGAGGATATAAATATTAATAGGAAAAGCACAGAAAAAGGAATTCCATCATCACCACTTTATCATTTGAGAGATGGTATGCTAAACAAAATTAAACAAGTTTCTCAAATGAAGGCTTCAACTAAACTAATGTACATTATGAATCTCTGAGAGGTCAGTTAGTATGAAGCATTTCTACTATAACAACGCTGGATTATAAAATAGTGAAATAAAAATTTTGTGATCCAAGAGCTCTGCGTTCAATCATATTCTATCAGTACCTAGGTGGATATTTTCAAATCTGCAAAGGCCTTGCAAAATATATCTCTTGAGTAATGCCCAACCCCCACTATGAAAAAATTTTTTAAAATGTTCTCTAGCCAACTGAGAGATGAATCATAATTAATAATTCTAACATAAGAAATTCAGAGTGTAAAGGGATGACAATTTAAATAAAAAAAACTATTTAGAGATAGTGAAATTACCTGTTGTAAATATAGATACAAAACTAAAAACAGAGACCAAAAATACTATGGAAAAAGAACACTTATTGATTAAAAATAGCTGTTTAATAATAATGGGACTTCTGGTCCAGACAAGGTGGTGTCAACCTATTTCTCCCTGCTTCTCCCTGCCAAGCACAACTATAAACTGAGGAAATAATGTAAGAGGCAACCAAAGGAGAACTCCCAAAAGTAGTAAGAGGAAGGTGAGCAAGCTTGGGACCCAGCACTGGAGGAACAAGGCAATGGTGGGATGTCTTATGGCCCTCCACCCAACAAAAGAAGGCAATGAAGGTCTAACATTTTCTGCCTCCCAATCTAGAAGATAGCCTGGGTAGGCTCATTTTCCCCCGGATTGCATGGGAGTCCCTCAGAAAACACTATGCAAACCTTCTACAACAGGCAGAGGGATCTATTGGGAGCTTACTAACAATAAGCAGCTAATGGAAATGCTCCCCTTCCCTAGCAGGCCTGAAATCCCCCTCCCCACCGAAATACAACAGGGCAGCCCCAGCAAGATGGATCTCTACCAAAACAAAGAGCCTGACCCAGAGACTGGGACCAACAGCACAGTGGATCCCACATAACAAATGCCTGGCCTGGGAAGAACTCACCATCCGCCATGGGAAGGGGATAGAATCTTACCATAAAAATCACCTGGCTCAAGAAGGCTTTTCATTCCTGCTTGAGAGTCTCCTCCCAAAAGAGAGACCCCTATCATTCTGGCCTAACAAAATCCTTTTCTGCCCTTTCAAGCAGCATCAGGAGAGACCAGTAGGAGCCTGGCAGCCACAGATAAACCCAGCTGACCAAAATACCATTACAAAGGCTCTGCAAGGAAGCTGTCATTGCAACCATGGTCCACAAAAGTAAGCCAGGATCTGCATGATAAGCCTAAACAAGGTAACTGTCTACTAAATATTAATAAAAGATTTAAATAGAGCCCACTAACATATTAGAAAGTATCCAGTATATGACAGAAAATCACCCATTTTATAAAGAACCAAGAAATCCACAACTTGAATGAAAAAGACACTTAACTGACACCAATATTGAGATGAATCTGATGTTGGAATTATGCAAAAATGATTTTAAAGAAACCATCATAAAAATGCTTCAACAATTAACTACAAATTCTCCTGAAACAAATGAAAAATAAGAAAATCTCAACAAATAAATAGAAGTTATAAAAAAGAACCAAATGGAAATTATAGAACCGAAAAATACAATTGCAGAAATAAAAAAACTTGCTGGCTGGGATAGTAGAGTAGGGATAAGAGTGGAGTAGTAGTACAGTAGTATAGTAGAGATGACAGAGGTTAAAATTGGTGAACATGACAACTCAACAATCTATTCGATATGAACAATGCAAAGAAAATAGACAAAAAATATATTAACAGATCCTCAGGGACAATTAAAATATCCAACACTCATCAGAGTCCCAGAAGGGACTGTCTTTTCATGTATTCTCCTTTACATGAAATGGTCCTAAAAGAGCATTCAAGGAAGTAATGACCCAAAATTTCCAAATTTGGTGAAAAACACAAACCTATAGATTTAAGAAGCTAATCAAACCTCAAATATGAAAAATCCAAATAAATCCCTTTAAAGATACATCATAGTTAAATTTCTAAAAACTAAAAATTCATAAAAATTCTGAGAAGCAGCCAAGAGAAATGATACATTATCTATAGCACAAAAACAACTCAAATGACAACAGATTTCTCATCTGAAACCACAGAGGCCAGAAGTAAGTGGCACAACGTTTTTTGAGTTCAGAAAATAAAAAGAACTGTCATCTGTGAATTTTATAATCTGGCAAAATTAGTCTCTAGGAATGAAGGGAAATCAAAACATTCTTGGATGAAGAATAACTGAATTTGTCACTATCAGACTTGCCTTTAAAAACTGTCAAAGGAAGTTCTTCAAACAGAATTAAAATGATAAAAGAATGAATCTTGGAGCACCCAGCAGGAAAAGGAAATAACAGAAAGAGTAGAAATATGGGTATATACAGTAAATTATCCTTTTCTCATAAGTTTTATAAATTATATTTAATGGTTAAGACAAAAATCATAACATCATCTGATACTTAAGACAATGATATTTAAGAGTGGGAAAGGTAAAGAACCTAAAGAAAATGCTGTTTTCATGCTCCACTTGAAGAGATAAAATGTTGGTATCAGTAAAGTGTGATGTCACAGAGCAACCACTATAAAAACTATACAGAGATATACTTAGAAACACTATAAAAAAAGTCAAAATGGAATCCTAAAAACTGTTCAAGTAACCCACAGGAAAACAAGAACAAAGGAACCAAACAGAAAACAAATAATAAAATGGCATATCACATAAACAAGTTAAATGTTGGTCTAACTAGACCAACCAAAAAACAGATTGGCAAAGTGGATAAAAACACAACCCAATTATATGCTGTTTACAAGAAACTCACTTCAAATTAAGCAGCATAAGTAGAATGAGAAATGATACACCTTGAAAATGTTAATTGTAAGAAGCAGCAGTGGCTGTATTAACAGCCAATAAAGTAGACTTCAGAGCAAAGAAAATTACTATAAGCAAAGAGGGACATTATATAATGGTAAAAGGATCAATCCACCAGGAGGATATACAATCTTAAATGTGGACACAGCAAAAAGTCTCAAAATACACAAAGCGAAAGCAGAGTTAACAGGAAAACAGACAAATTCCACATTATAGTTGGGTATTTGACAACCCATCCTCTCAGCAAATGATAGAACAACTAAAGGGGAAATTAGCAAGGATATAGAGGATATAAACAACACAACCAGCCAGCAGAATCTAACTGACATGTATAGAACACACCAACCAACAGCAGCATATACATGTTTTAAATGAGGATCTTGTTTACTTACATGAAATAAAAATACTTCCAACATTTTTCTAAAATTAAAGTTCATATAAGAATTTTAGTGCCTGCATTTTACTCTTTTCCAACACAATACTGACATCAGCACTAAATCTCTTACTGTGGAGTTTAATTTATGTTAGAATGCCATGAACACATAAACAAACCTAACAACATGCTGTAGGAAATGTACTTTGAAATGCAATATCATAGAGTTAGTAATAGTTTTATGAATTTCAATGAAGAACACTTAAACATTCACTTATGATTAAATTCTCCATAAGTGATCTCTGATAACATGTCAGTGATCTGTGTCCTTAACATTTCTTTTTTGTTTAATTTCAGATTACAGGGGTACAAACACTTTGATTACATATATTGCCTTTGCACCACCCAAGTCAGAGCTACAAGCATGCCCATCCCCTAGAAATTGCCCACTGCCTCCACTAGGTGTGAATTTACCCATCTCCTCCTTCCCCTCCCCCTTGCCCAACGACCGATGAATGTTACTTCCATATGTGCACATAAGTGTTGATCAATTAGTGCCAATTTAATGGTGAGTTCATATGGTGTTTATTTTTTCTATTCTTGTGCCCATGGAACATTCACCAAAATAGACCATATAAAGGCTACAAAACAAACCACAAAGATAAAAATAATTGAAATCACACAGAATGTGTTTTCTGATAATAGAATCAAACTAGAAAACAGTAACAGAAAGACACCAGGAAAATCTCTAAATATATGGAAATTTAACAACACGATTCTAAATCCATGGTTCAAAAAAGTCTCAAAGTAAACAAAAATACACAGAACTGAAAGACAGTGAAAATGTAACATCAATCAATAATCTAAGTTACTACCTCAAGAAATTGAAAAAAGCAGAACAAAATAAAACACAACAAAAAAACCCAAAGCAGGCAGAAAAAGAAAATAATTATGGTAGGAGCAGAAAGAAGTGAAATTGGATATAGAGAAAATCAATGAAACACAAAACAGATTTTAAAAAAGAATAAAATTAACAAACCTCTAGCAAGAATGGCAGAAAATAAAAAGAGTAAACACAAATCACCATTATCAAGAATGAAATAGAGGATATTACTATAGATCCTGCAACCATTAAAAAGAGAATAGAAGTATTCTATTAACAACTTTACACTCATAAATTTAACAACTTAGAAGAATTGAACTAATTCCTGGAAAATCACAAACTACTAAAACTCAAACAGATGAAATAGATACTCTGAATATCTCTACAACCATTAAGAAATTGATTTTGTAATTTAAAAGCTCCTAAAAAAAATCTTCAGATCCAGATGGTTTCACTGGAGAATTCTATCATTTAAATATGAATTAACACCACTTTTATAGAATTTCTCCCTTAAACAAAAAAAATTTTATACAATTCTTCCATAAAATAGAAGACATGGGAACACTGCCCAATTCATTTTATGAAGCCTGATAAAAAAAGAAAGAAAAGAAACTACAGACTATATCTTTCATGAACTTAGATGGAAGAATCCTAACAAAAACTAGGAGACTGAATCCAACAATGCTTCAAAAAGAATTATATTCCATGATCAAGAGAGATTCATTTCAGGTATGCAAGGCTGGTTCAACAGTCAAAAATTAACCAATGTAATCCAACGTATCAATAAGCTAAAGATTGATATAATCATATTAATTGATGCAGAAAGAGCATTTGACAAAATCTAACACCCATTCATAATATTATTTTTAAAACTTTCAGAAAGTTAAGAAGATAATTAACTGAACTTGGTAAAGAACATCTACCAAAATCCCATAGCTAACATCACACTTAATGAGAAAGACTAAAAAGACTGAATACATTCCCTATTAAGACAGGGAACAGGTCAAGAATGTTTACTGTCACCACTGCTATTCAACACACTACACATGCTCCTTGAGTTATGATGGGATTATGCCCCAATAAACCCATTGTAAGTTGGAAATATCATAAGTTGAAAATGCATTTAATACACCTAACCTACTGAACATCATAGCTTAGTCTAGCCTACCTTAAACATGCTCAGAACACCTATGTTAGCACACAGCTAGGCAAAATCATCTAATGAAAGCCTATTTTATAACAAAATATTGAATATTTCATGTAATGTATTAAATACTGTATTGAAAGGGAAAAAAGAGAACGGTTGTATGGGTAATCAAAGTATGGTTTCTAGTGAATATGTATCACTTTTGCAGCATTGCAAGTGTGAAAAATTGTGAGGCAAACCATTGTAAGTCAGGGACTGTTTGTACCCAAAGTTCTAGTCAGCTCAGTAAGGTAAGAACGGGAAATAAAAGTCATATAGATTGAAAAGGAAGAAATAAAATGGTCTCTATTTGCAGATGACATCATTGTCTATGTAGAAAATTCCAAGAAATCTCCAAATAAAACACCTCTAGAACAAATAAATGAGTTCAGCAATGTTACAGGATAGTAGTCAGCCTTAAAAAAATAAGGACACCCTGTCATCTGTGACAACATGGATGGAGTTGGATGACATTATGCTAAAAGAAATAAGCCAGTCACAGAAAGACAGGTACCACATGGTCTCACATGTAGAATCTAAAAAAAGTCAAACTCATAGAAACAGAGAGTAGAATGGTGATTATAAGCAACTGGGAGGGGGTTGGTTGGGAAGATATTGGTAAAAAGACACACAATTTCAGTTATACAGGAAGAAAAAGTTCAGGAGATCTATTACACAACATGGTGACTATAGTAAATAACAATGTATTATATACTTGAAAATTGCTAAGAGACTGGATTTTAAATGATCTCACCACAAAATAATGCTAAATATATGAGGCAGTGGATATGTTAATTATCTTTAATTAGCTATTCCACAATGTATACATATATCAAAACATCATGCATATCATATATATACAATTTTTATCAATTTAAAAAATTAATTTTGAAAAGATCAACACACAAAAATTCATCACATTTCTATTTACTAACAATAAATATGTTACATTTACTTCAAAGGAGATAAAATACTTAGGTATATACTTGTCAAGACAAGTATAAGATATTTATTCTGAAAATTATACAATGTAGACGAAAGAAATCAGAGACCTAAATAAATGGAGAAACACACCACTTTCAATGGACTGGAAGATTCCACATAACAAAGATGCCAATTCTCCCCAAATTCACCTATATGTTTAATGCAATTCTTATCAGTACTCTAACAAAGTTCTAGTAGACACAGACAAGCTTATTCTAGAATTTATATGGAAAGACACAGGCCCTAGAATAGCTAAAGCAATCTTGACAGGAAAGAATAAAATGGGAAAAATCACTTGCCTAATATTAAAGCTAACTATATAGCTACAGTAATCAAAACAGCATGTTATTGGCAGAGAAACAGACACATAGATCAATGGAACAGAATAGAGAACCCAGAAATAGACCCATATAGATATGCCCAGTTGATTTTTGACAAATTTGTCAAAGTGATTCATTGGCAGAAGGGCAGCCTTTTAAACAAATGGGCTGGGGCAAGTGGATACCTAGATGCAAAAAAATGAACCTTCACCTACACCTCATACCTTATCCATAAATTAACACAATATGGATCATGAACTTTAATGCAAAATATAAAACCATAAAGCTTTTAGGAAAAAACAGGATGAAAATCTTTGGGATTTAGGGCTAGGCAACTAGTTCTTGGACTTGACACCAGAAGCACAGCCCCTAATGGGAAGAATTGATGAATTGGACCACATCAAAGTTAAAATCATGTGCTCTGCCAAAGCCCATGTGAAGAGAATAAAAAGATTAGCCATATACCAGGAGAAAGAATTTGTAAGCAATATATCTGACAAAGGCGTAGTATCCAGAATAAAATAAAGAATTCTCAAAACTCAACAGCAAAACAAAACAAAAACAACTGTACAATTGTAATATAGGCAAAAGACATCAACAAACTTTTCACAGAAGGGGATATACATATGGTTAATGATCACTGGTGAAGATTATCCATCAATGAAATGCAAATTAAAATCACAGTGAGCTATCACTCCACACCTATCAGTGGGTCAAAATAAAAAATATATATATACCAAAGCTGGTGAGAATGTGGAAAAACTAGATCACTCATACATTGCTGGTGAGAATATAAAATGTTACCATCACTCTGGAAAAATATTGGCAGTTTCTTACAAAACAAACCATGTGATTAACACATAAGCCAGAAATTGTACTCAAGGTCCTTTATCCTAGAGAAATGAAAACGTATGTTTACCTGAAACCTTATATACAAATGTTAATAGCAGCTTTATTCACAATAGCCTAAAACTTGAAACATCCCAGATGCCTACCAATAGGTGAACGGTTAAATAAATTTCATACCATGGAATATTTCATACCATGAAATACTAATCAGCAATAAAAAGGAATAAACTTGATAGAACTTGAATGAATCTCAAGCATATTATGATGGGGGGGAAGCTCACCCCAAAATTACATACAGTATGAGTCCATTTCTATAAAATTGTTGAAATGATACAATTTTAGAAATGGAAAGCAGATCAGTAGTTGACAGGGTTAGGGATGGGGGTGTGGTCATAACAGGGCAATACAGAACCCATAAGGTGATGGCGATAAACTTTTAAGTATGATCTTGCTTGTAGTGGTGGATACACAAACCTACACATAAGATAAAATTGTACAGAAGTAAACATTCACACACATACACACATGGGAGTAAAACTGGGGAACTCTGAAGACAATTGGTAGATTGTATCAATGACAAAATCTCATTTATGATATTGTACTATGGTTTTGCACCATGTTACCATTAGGGGAAATTGGGTGGAGTGCACATGAGATCTTGCTGAATTATTTCTTACAACTGCATGTGGATCTACAGCTATTTCAATGATTTTTTTTTAAAACCAGAATGCATAACACCAGATTAAATTAACAGATATCAGGAAGTGAAAGGAGAAAGAAAATACGAGCCAACTTTTCTTTCAGGAATAGTCTAGTTTCCTTTGATTTTGATATTCAGACATGTTTAATTTTAAATACATATTTCATAAAGGTAATGAATCAGTAAAAGGACAATAACAGGAAGAGCTATCTTTCTGTTTAATTTAGAAGATAAAACGTACAAAACAATCAATATTGCAAAAGACATAAAGAAAATAGCTTAAAACACAAAAGAATAATATGAGACCACTGAAATGTGAACAAGAACCAGTTATAACAGGATTGCCAGTGGATTAAACTGCTCTATTAGAAGACAAATTCTCTCAGACTGGCTTATAAAAATGAATCTGACACTATGATTCTTATAAAGAGAGGGACACTTAAAAGTGTAGAATTTTTTAAAGGAAATGGATGATTAGGATATACCTAGTCAAAACAAATAAAAAGAAAATGATATGAGGTTTGTATTAGTATTAGAAAAATATTATATTAGAGATGTTGAGCATTTTTCCATATGTTTGCTGGCCATTAGTCTATCTTCTTTTAAGAAGTTTCTGTTCATGTCTTTTGCCCACTTTTTAATGGGTTTTTTTGATTTTTTTCTTGCTAATTTACTTGAGTTCTATATAGATTCTAGTTATTAGCGCTGTATCAGATATATAGCATGAAAATATTTTCTCCCATTCTGTAGGTTGTCTATTCACTGCAATGATTGTTGTCTTGGCTGTGCATAAGTTTTTTAATTTGATCAAGTTCCATTTATTTATTTTTGTTGTTGTTATGATTGCTTTTGGGGTCTTCTTCATAAACTCTTTGCCTGGGCCAATGTCTATAAGAGTTTTTCCAACATTTACTTCTAGAATTCTTATAGTTTCATGCCTTAGGTTTAAGTCTGTTCTCCATCATTACCCAAAGTAAAAAAAGATGTTCTATAAAAAATACACTTGCACTTGAATGCTTATAGCACCACAATTCACAATTGCAAAGATGTGGAAACAACCCAAGTGCCCATCAATATAGGAGTGGATTAATAAAATGTGGCATATGTATACCATGAAGTACTACTCAGCAATAAAAAAGAAATGAATGAACACCTCTTGTATTAACCTGGATGGAACTGGAAACCATTCTTCTCACTGAAGTATCACAAGAATGGAAAAACAAGCACCACGTGTACTCACTATTAAATTGATATTAATTGATCAACACTTATGTGCACATATGGAAATAACATTCATTGGAAATCAGGCAGGCGGGGGGAAGGAGGGGATGGGTAAAATCACACCTAACGGGTACAATGCATACTATTTGGGTGATGGGCACACTTACAACTTTGACTCAAATGGTACAAAAGCAATTTATATAACCAAAACATTTGCACCCCTGTAATATTCTGAAAATAAAACAAAATATTATATTAATATTGAATGCTCACAACAAAAATATGGAATGAGCCACAAAGGTTATTTATGAGTATAAATGGTAAGTATGGATACATAATAGAAATGTCATATTTATACCTAGTGAATAGGGTAAAGCTAGTGTCTGTCCTGTACTCACCACCTTGACTCTTCCCACCCTAGTACCAGCCATGAGCATGTCTCTTGACTCCTGAAATAATTTCCTAACTGGGTTGCCATTTCCATTCTTGCCCCTACACTTCTTCCACAAAACAGCCAGTGAATGTATTTTGTATGTAAATTAAATCATGCCACTCAAGTTCTTAAAACATTCCAATAAGTACTGCATACACACAAAATTGTATCTAAACTCTGGGCCTTAATGGCACCAGAGACAGAGAGTTATTCCCCAAGTGTCAATCCACTCTTTCTGAATAACAATCAAATTCCCAATGTTTAAAATCTGGGACCAGGACTGTCCAGAATAAGGACTACATTTCCCAACTTCCCTTGTTGTCGCCTATGGCAATGTGCTAACTCCTAGCCAACCATATGACCAACTTCCAGCCACAGGAAGGTAAGTAGAAGTGATGTTTGCAACTCCTTAAAGGACTTATGAACCCCTTCTACTTCCCTCCCTTTCTGCTGGCTGTAATACAGCTGTGGAGCTTCGCCCCATAAATAGGGCAACATCCTAGGATTTCATAGCAATGAACTAGATGGAGCCCAAGAAATACCACATCAGATGACTTTTTAGAACAGAGCTACATGGCAGCTTCAACATAGGTGAGTGTGAAAAAAGCTCTAGCCTGTTTACACCTCTGATAGATTGGTCTTGATCACACACTGCTGAATCTATACCCCAACACGGGCCACAAGAGCTGGTGTCTGCCAACATCTTTGACCTCATCTCCTAGCACTCTTCCGCTGCCCACCAAGCTCAGGTGAAGAGTGTTCCCACATCAGGGCCTTTGGAGTTGCTGTTGCTTCAGCCTAGTGGGCACCACTGTCTCCATGGTGGCCCAGAGCTTGCACAGCTAGAACGTTCTCGAAATTTAGAGATGTCTTAGTCCATTTGGGTTGCTATAACAAAATACGATAGACAGGGTAGGTTATAAACAACAGAAATTTGTTTCTTATTCTTCTGGAGGCTGGAAAGTCCAAAATTAAGGTGCCAATTGATTTGGCATCTGGTAAGGGCCTACTTTCTGGTTCATAGCTGGCGCCTCTCACCATGTCCTCATGTGGCAGAACAGGTGAGGGGTACCTCTCAGGCCTCTTTTGTAAGAGCATTGATCCCATTCCTGAGGGCTCCTGCCTCCATGATCTAATCACCTCCCAAAGGCCCCAACTTCAAATACCATCATCTTGAGGGTGAAGATTTTAACATATGAATTTTGGGAGGACATAAACATTAAGACTATTGCAAGAGCTAAGTTCAAACATCACTTCCTCAAAGAAGCCTCCTCTTCACACTCTGTTTAAAGGTGCATCGTACCTGCCCTGATTGCCTTCTATTGTATTATCCTGTTTTATGTACTTGCAGAACTTTATATTATCTAAAATTATCTTATTTATTATATTACCCATTTATTTAATGCCTATCTCTCTCCTTCCCCTGACACTAGAACATAAATTACATGAAAGCAAGAGACTTGTCTCCTGTTCACTGCTATCTCTATGCTCTATCCAAGAGAATTTCAATATGCCTCTGTTGAATGGATCCATCAATCAAAGAATGAATGACAATATCAAATACACACAGACATACACACAAAGAGAAAATGTCAGAAACAGAATTGAGACAAATTTTAACACTGTCCATCTAAGACAGAATGAGTAGATACAAAATAAACCAGGATATTCAAGATTCTAACATAATTTTTAGTGGAAAAAGGACATAAACCTACATGGGCAAGTAGACTATTCAACTGCCATATTATATTTACAGAAACTGAACACATATTCAGACACAATACATGGGAACAATAAGTAGTATGAAGAAGAAATTACATACCCAGCATTCTATGACTATAGTGCAAAAAAAAGAGAAATCAATAACATGTGTTTAAACAAGATATTCAGTAATATTCTCCCAAATAACTATTGAGTGAAGAAAGATATTAACTACAATTATAGACCATATAGTAAATGACAATACTGCATATCAAAATCTCCTGGATGAAGATGAAAGTATACTAAAAGGACAATTCAAATCTAAATTTTTCATTAAGAAAAAAGAAAAACCTAAATAAATAATAATTTAACACAAGAAGTTCATGAATAATCACAACAAGAAGAAAGGAAATGAAGATAAATGCTGAAAATACCAGAATAGAAAACATAGGAAAAAAGATTATTCATTAAATAGAAGAGTAAATTTTCTCTAAGAATCACTAAAACAGACAGCCATCTGGCATACTGAATTAATAAAAAATGAGAAACCCTAAATTTAAAATTAAGAGGAGCATTAACAATAAGAGAATAATTGCAAAGGAATATTTAAACAATACTATGTGCAATGAAATGCTAATAAACTACATAATTTTGAGGAATTGGTAACTTGCTGAAGATAATATAAATTTTCAAAATATACTGCAGAAAAATTAACTTTTAATGTTTATCAAAGAATTACCTCAAAACAAACTAACAAACAAAAAAGCATTATCACTAGATCAAGGGAGTTTTTGAATTAGCCTGCTCAAATTCAAAGTCATATATAAATTCTGCTGTGGACAATTTATTGTAGACCACAGAAAAGGATAAAAAATTAATTTTATCATGCTACGATAACTAGGTTTCAAGACTTAACAATGGCACTTACAGTTTCATATAAACTACAGGCCACTTTTACTTATGAACATGGATGAAAAAAATCAAAATTAGTAAAAAATCAAATTAAAAATGATATTACAAACTCAAATTCTATTAAGAAAATGACCTACCTGACAACTAATATTAACCCTAGGAATGTAAAAATTATTTAATATTATGAAATTTATTAATCACTACATTATATAAATAAATGACAACAAGAATAATCACATGATCCCATCATTAGAGATTTGAAAGACATTTGAATCTCTAATGATAGCTCTAAAAGCTATCACATACTCATGATTTTAATAAATTATTGGTAAGAGGTCAATTTCCTAATATCAAATATCACCCTTATCGTTTATTAGTAATAAATAGGTTTCAGTCCATACAAATGGAACTAAGATATATACTGCCGGAGAGCAATCAACATCACTGCAATTTGTAGACAAAGCTATGGGAGACATAAGGAACCTAATAAAACCAACTTAAAAATTCATGACGGCGGTTTGTGTCCCCCAAAATTCATATACTGAAATCCTAACCCTGTAATGTGACGGTATTGGGAGGCGGGGCTTTTGGGAGGTAAGGTCGTGAGAGTGACGCCATCATATTTAGTACCCCTATAATAGGGACCCCAGAAAGTACTCTCGCCCTTGTGTCCTCCTACAAGGACACAAAGAAATCGGAGGGCAGTCTGCAACCTGGAAGAGCATCCTCACCAGAACCTGACCATGCTTCATGCTTCCAGAACTGTAAGATGTGAGTCTCTGTTGTGGATAAGCTACCTGGTCTATAGGATTAATGTGTTGTTATAGCGGCCCAAACTGACGAGCCTCTTGCTAATAATGAAAGAATTCAGTAAGGTAGCCAGATAAAGGCCCAAATTCCAAAATTACTTTCCACTATATGGTAGAAAGGGGTTAGAAATATGCAATGAAAAATTAAACTCTTATTCACAATAACAAAAATAGGACAAATAGAGAGTGGTCCCCCGACAAGACAGCGTGGGGCCTGCAGCCCAGTGGCTGGCTGGGAGAGGACCAGGGGCTCAGTGAGGAAGACCCACTAACCAGAGGGGAAGGCTGCCGAGGTTGCCTCCTCCCTTGCCTGCCCCACCCCCTGTCTCCCCGCCCCCCACGCCCATCTGCCTGGCCATGTCCCTGAACCTCAGAACTCTGTCTTGTGGCCTCAGGAGCACAGAGCCGTGGTCAGAAGGTGTCTCTGGGCTCTAGGACACCATCCCTAAAGCACAGGAGGTCCCCAGATCACCCTTCAGAAACCCACCTTTGGCTGCTTCTCATCCAGGGTTTGAGGGGACTTCTCTGCCTGACCCCAAGAGGTCCTCACCAACTACACTTCCCACCTTGCTCCCGCTGAACTGCAACAAGTTCAGGGGCAAGATTCTACCCTTGATAGAATCATTCCTAATCATCATTCCTTCCCTGTCCTCTTCATTTAGATAACTTTTAGCGAAAATTCTACACTTTCCTAAGTGTTCACATTATACCCTACGTGTTAAATACTTGAGGATAAGTAGATTGAATAAAAGACAATAAGTTTAAATAAAACTCGGGAAGATTCTATTGGGCATAAGAATTAAACCACTGGTGCCAAGACCCTCCTGATAACGTGGCCGGTGATTTTCTCCTCTTCCCACCTGAGGTCACTGGTCAGCTCACCTCAGCCATAAATTGAATTTGAGGGGATTTTGAAATTACATTTAATTTGTTTTTTTTCCTGATTATAAAATCAATGCAGGCACGGTGGCTCATGCCTGTAATCCTAGCACTCTGGGAGGCTAAGGCGGGTGGCTTGCTCAAGGTCAGGAGTTCAAAACCAGCCTGAGCAAGAGCGAGACCCCCGTCTCTACTAAAAATAGAAAGAAATTAATTGGCCAACTAAAAATATATAGAAAAAATTAGCCAGGCATGGTGGCACATGCCTGTAGTCCCAGCTACTTGGGAGGCTGAGACAGGAGGCTTGCTTGAGCCCAGGAGTTTGAGGTTGCTGTGAGCTAGGCTGATGCCACAGCACTCTAGCCCGGGCAACAGAGGAAGACTCTATCTCAAAAAATAATAATAATAAAATAAAATAAATTCAGACATTGTACATAAGATGACTGATATTTGGAGCCATGTCTCCTGCAGTCCTGCCTTGGGCCTCTTGTGGCCTCCCAGCAGGGGACCACACACAGCTTGGGGTGGCAGCTGCCACTCAGTGCCCTCCTGTGAGTTCCTTTCCTCCTGGCAGCAGGGGGCTGCAAAGAATTTTGATTTTTTGCTTTGATACTATCATATCAACTTCATGCTCCATTGATCACAACAATGGGTACGTGCATTAGAAACGTGCTGTTTAAAGACACCAATCACATTTTTTTGGCCACTGAAAACAATCGTTTGATAATGTGATTTTGCTAATTTGAGATTTTGTTAACTTTATTGAATAGTTAACAGAATAGACCATATAGCCTAATTGTACAAATTTCACAAAATACAAATAAGGATAAAGAAAACAATTGTATTCCCCTTTATTCTAGACAATAATAAGTATTGGCAGAATTATTAGATTTTTACCCACTTTTTTCTATGAACATAAATGGATGTATAATAGATGAATACAAATGAAGATAAATGGATATGTAATAGATGTAGAACAGTAATGTAATTAGACTGAAAATTCAATTAAATTATACAATATGTTATCTTTATAACTGCATTTTTCCACCTCTGATTTCATATGATAGATTATCAGACATAGGAATCTTTTTAATTACAGGGTTTAAACATTTAAACTGTTGTAGCAGTATCACCAAATTGTTTTCAGAAAAGTTGTACAATTTATGTTTCTGCCAGTAGTGTATGAGTTTGCCTATTTTATGTCACTCTTGACACTACTGTGTATTATCATATGATTTATTATTTTCCAATCTGATAGGTGACAACAGTTTTCCAATTACTATTTTAATTAACATTTCTTAGATCTCTGGTGACGTGGAACTGTTTTAATGTTTATTGGAAGTATCTGTCAGTTGTCTGCTGTTCTTATCCCATTCCTCCATTGTCATGTTAAGAGGTTTTCATATTTCTTTAGGAATGCTCTTTACATATGCTTCACTGCATCAATTGCCGTATCTTTGCCTGTTTGTTAGTTTTTAAAATAATCTTTTACTTTAACAGTTTAAGTTAATAGTTTTATGATTCTTCCTTTGCTTTAATAATTAGAAAGTCATGGCTGGGCGAGGTGGCTCACGCCTGTAATCCTAGCACTCTGGTAGGCCAAGGCGGGAGGATCGCTCAAGGTCAGGAGTTCGAAACCAGCCTGAGCAAGAGCAAGACCCCGTCTCTACTATAAATAGAAAGAAATTAATTGGCCAACTAATATATATAGAAAAAATTAGCCAGACATGGTGGCGCATGCCTGTAGTCCCAGCTACTCGGGAGGCTGAGGCAGGAGGATTGCTTGAGCCCAGGAGTTTGAGGTTGCTGTGAGTTAGGCTGACGCCACGGCACTCACTCTAACCTGGGCAACAAAGTAAGACTCTGCCTCAAAAAAATAATAATAATAATAATAATTAGAAAGTCATTTCCTACACAGAAATTAGTTACATTTGACCATGTAATTTCTGCACCTTTTAAAAACAGTTTAAAATGATAGTGTTATATAGACTGAAGCTCTGTCACACATATGGATAAATTAAGAAAAACCCAAATTACCAAACCTGGAAGGAAGCCACGGCCAGAACCAGACCAGTAAACCTGACCCAACGTCCTGCCTCAAGTGTCCGGGTCATTAAAATCCTGCAACTCCGTGGCTCTCAAACGTGATTGAGCATCAGGGGCACCTCGAGGGCTTTTTGGAACACAGACTGCTGGGCTCCTCGCTCGAGCTCCTGAGTCCGTAGGTCTGGGGTGGGGCCTGGGAATCTGCATTGCTAACAAGTCCCAGGGGACACCAATGCTGTGGTCCCACAGCCACTCCTCGAGAACCACTGTCGACAGGGACGCCGTCCTACCCCATATTTCACACTCGCTAAAATCACTTCCAGGATTCAAGCACTTGCTGTCTGTCTAACAGCCCTCACGATGGTCATAACCGCTGAAAGCTATTTAGGTTCCATTAGATGACTAAGAACGGAAGAACGGCAGCTCTGGGTCCACACTCCGATAGAGTGGCACGTTGACAAGGTACTAGCGGGGAGGACAATCCTGCTGGGGCCAGATTTGATGTCTGGAGAGATCTGCCCACTTGAACGGAATTTTATCCTTAAAATAAAAAGTGAACGCCCTGGTGTCACTACGTTCTGGCCCCATGCAACAAACGTTCCATGTGAATGAAGATGATTTATTCGACTACACTTGCTTTTTCCCTGCAAGTTTGATCAACAGTCAACCTCATGGGGCAGGTAATCTCTAGTTTTACAGATGAAAGAATTGTAGACATTAATAGATACTTGACTAGCTGGAGATTGCATTTTCTTTCCTTTAATTTTTCTTTCTGATTATAGAAGTAGCACATGCCCACTATGGAGATTTTGGAAAATACAGAAAGATATGATCACCTGTCTTCCTACCACACATAAAAAGTCACTGTCAACATTTTGATGTATTTCCTTCCAGCTCCTTTATGCGTAACACATTTGGGATCACACTGCACCTACAGCTTTGTGTAGTATGGTTTATTTCGCATATCATGAACATAGAACATAAAGTGCTCTCAACTGCCCATGAATCTTAAGAATGTCAAGCCAAGTTCCCTGCCCATCTCAGCCATGACCCTGGAGGCAGTATATCAAATGCCCCAGGCAGAAGCCTGGGCCCTGAGCTGGGGAGGACTGACTTTTGGATCAGAGCCTGGACAGACGTCGTGCGTCCAGGACCAAAGTAGAAACAAGAAGCCAGGGGAGACATGAGACCAGAGCAAGAAGTGGGGATGGACTCCTGAGAACAGCTGCAGGTGTTTCAGTACACCTGCTGTGTATTCGCCCACCACACGGGGGAGGAGCGGACAGTAGCTCACCTGGGGTTGAATAATCAGAGGGACAAAGCCAGTCAGTGCTGCAAACAGGCGCTGATCTCTACCAAATCTGGGGGTGGGTGCCCTGTGCACTTTTATATTAGGATAATTTAGTGTCTTGTACATTACACACAGCTGTGAGATAAACTGGCTATTACAATGACCAGCTTGCATACTGGCTCCCTGGTCTTTGCATGTGCTCGAGAGAATTGCCTAAATGTCCTCAACACACACAAAGTCCGGGGAGCCATTATGGGTTTCTTGTTTACTGACCTTTAGCCCTGGCCTCATTCCAACACAACCAGCGGCATCTGATGAGTAGATCCATTTGCTTACAGAATAGGAATGGGTTTCATTTCTTACAGAGAAACTCGAGTGAAGCCTTGATGAATGAGGTTTGATTGTGAATAAGATAAACATGTAAGCAGAGGGTCCCAGTTCCGTAGCACGCATTAGATGTTTTCAGCATCCCTCTGGCCGAGGTGTTTTACACGAATTACACAGTTCCAACAGGAAGACACACAAAAGGCTCAGCTCTCGCCTCTCGCAGCCAAATGTGGGACTCATTTGCTGTCTTTCTTTGGAGGGAAAAGAGTTTAACAGAAGTGTTGGCTGGCCCCTGGAACTGGCAGAGCTATTTAATCTCCCACGATCCTTGTCATTATGCTTGCCACCGCTTGCTGTCTACAAACTCCCCACAGAACACGGTTGCACAGTTCTTGAGGCCAAGGAGGAGAAAATGGAAAAGGCTGCCGTGGTGAGCTCATGTAAACATCATGATACGGTAGCAGGGCTCTCTCCTCTGCCACTGCACGCTTCTACTGTATTCGTTCTGGGATACAAGTAGGCCTGTGGTGAATGCTATGAATAAGTGGCAGAACAACATGCATTCTGGGGACCACACTTCTCAGCAGTTGCAATCAATCTGCAGCACTGAGCAGACAAGCCAGCCCCAGTCCTGAGTGTCAGCCCCCATCAGTCCCTTCCTTCCCTCTGCTCCACTACGACCTTACACCAAAATCCTAAAGCTGACTTCACACACAACTTCACATCTCCTCCCCAAATATATCACTGCAGTCACAGCAAACACACGGAAACATGATACAGGAAGAGTAAGACCACAATAAAAGTTTCACGAGTTATTATTTCCTACGTAAGAGAGAAGTTCTGAACTGGCTGCCAAGAAATAGGTGAGCCCCACACCCCTGAGCCTGAGTACCCTGGGAGGACCAGACGCTCCAGGGCATGACTCTCTGACTCTTCCTTCTCCTCCCTGGGAAGGAAGCTGCAACCGTAGCCAACTACATTCTACCTTCACTGATACCAATTTCCTGCAAAGAGCCAGGGGCTCAACCTTTGGGACTAGCTCTAACTGCAATATAGTTGTTTTTGCAGAATCCCATTTGGTTTTATTTTGCCTTTGGTTGCACAGGCTAGAAAGCCAGCAAGGAGAGAGCACTGGAAAACAGATTTAATTAGGAAGGTGTGTCTAGTGCCTGGTAAGATGGCCTCTCAGTAAAACAGAAAATAGCCTTGGTCCCAGGCTTCCTCTAAGGCAGGGGGAAACTAAAGACAGGGGAAATGAAAGGCTGGGACGACACTAATGCCAGGTCAGAAGTAGAAGTGCAATGACAGACTCTTTACCCTTTGCAGCACAGCCAGCCTCCAAATGGCCCCAGTGGCCCCTGCCTCCTGTCATTCACCGGGAGGTTGTCCTCTCCCACACTGAACAGGGATGACCTGTGTGATCAATAGGGTATAGCAGAAATGATGGAGATCGATTTCCACAGCTAAGTCATAAAAGACATTGTAGCTTCTGCTTTGTACTCTCCTGGACTGTTTGGGATATCTGCCGCCATGTCATGAGGACACTCAAGCAGCACTATGGCGAGCTCCATGTGGTGAGGGCCTGAGAGTTCCTGCCAACAGCCAGCATCGCCTTGCCAGCCAGGTAAAGCACATCCTCCAGCCCAGGCAAGCTTCCAGATGGTCACAGCACCAGTCAGCATCTTGAGTGCAATTGCACGAAGGACCCTGAGCCAGAACCGCCCAGCCCAGCTGCTTCCTGACCCACAGAAACTATATGAGACAGTAAAGGTTTGTTACTGTTTCTGCTCTTATACTTCACAGTAAGGTATTATACAGCCACAGGTCATGAATATAGACCATCCCAGATATACCCTTACCAAAGTGTCTTACCAAAGTGTCTTCACTAGGATGTTCTTCTCCCTTCTAGAATATCAGTACCTCCTGATGCCAATGTCTCCTGCCCAGGTATCCAGCAACAGAAAGTGACTTTTCTGCTCCACTTATGTATGCTATTTTCAACTACATACATGTATGTACACATATATCCACATACACATGTGAACACACATGCAGCTTTCTTTTAAACCTGAAAAACCACTTAAGCACTGGGAATCTGAACTTTTCTTCCAGCAAGGGCCGGATGCTCTGATGTGTTAAGTGCTATTTTTCACTCTGTGTCTCCACGGGCAGGCAGTAGTGAGTGGGGAGGGAGGGCGCTGGGGAGGCTGATTACTGAGGATTGATAGATGTTTCTCACTTGCTACTCATAAAACTCTGAGCTGCGGTGGGAACAAGCGGGACAGAGAAGCCACAGCCACCAGTCTGTGCTTTCCAGCATTCGTGCCAGCTTTCAGGATGCAATTTTCCCCTGTTATTCTCTCTCTCCATCCCATTTTTTGACCCTGGGTGAGGAGGAGTGTCTTTGGTAAGATGAAAACACAGAGAGTTAGTGCGCAGAACAGAGTGCCTGAATTCTGCTCGGGGCACTCTGCATATTGTCAGAAATACTTCCTGGCAGTGTGGATGCTTGGCTGTGACGAAGCTGGAAGGCAGGAGACCTGTGGATGCAGATTAAGTACCCGCAGCTCCGTCCCCTCCAAGAGGAGGGCCGGGAAGAACCTCAGGCTTAGAGGACCTTGGAGCAGTGGAACATTCTTCTAGCCCAGAGTGGGCCTTGTGGGCAGAAGCCAAGGGTGGAAAGCTCGCAGGGGCACAGAGGGACAACACAGAAGGAGGGAGGAGGGAGGAAAGCAAAAGGCAGATCCAGACTGGACCTCTGTGAGGTGAAAGATGGCCAGATGGGAAACAAAGTTTTTCCATCTTCCTAACTCTGGGCTCATTCTTTACCCCTGCCAGGGGACTCTAAGTGTCTGCCCTTCCAAGTGTTGAGGCATAACCAAAGGGTTACGTGAGCAGTGAAATGTTCTCATCACGTGGTGCAGGGCACAGAGATCTTCCCAGTCCTAACATCAGTTCGAGGAGACGGTATTCCCCTCACTCTGCACGGCAGTGTGGAGTTCCAGGGCCCCTGTCCTAAGCTCCCCTGCCCCTGAATGTCCTCTAAGACCGTGTCCTGTCTCTCTGCTCACTGGCATGTATGCAACCTCCCTCAGTGAGCTCATCCTTGCCCGTGAGGTCACCCATCAGCTCTGGGGAATCTCAAATCTGGTTTCTGGCTGTCCCCTTGCTCCAGCCCCAAGTGATTTCAGCTGCACCTGGACTTTCGTCCCTGTCCTGGCGGGCTGGCCCTCACCGGACACTCATCACCTCCAATTTAGAACCCAGGTCCACAGAGATGTCTCTGTTACTGCATGATCTCATTCCTGCCAGTGACAGCAAGTCAGGAACTTGGGGGGCAGCCTCACTGTCTCTCTTTCCTCAGGCCCCAAATCCGTTCTGCCAGAGAGTCCTGAAGTCTTTTCCACCAAACTGTCATCTTGATTGTGGTCAACGGCTTTCCTATAACCACTGCTTCCGTCCCTTTCAAACTCACATCACCCAAGCCTGGAATGCCCTCTTTTCTTGCTTTGCACTTAATCCCACCCATATTTCAGGGTTGGAAGCAAGTGCCCCAATCCCTAAAGCCTTATCTGACCCTTCACGACTATATTTTTCTCTTTTCTTAAACTTCTATTCATTGAAAAAAGTTGGCATTGTGGGCCCAGAATGTACAATGTGCTGGGGCTGAGGAGGAAGTCCTGGGCTTCAAGGAGACTATAGTCTAGCGACCATCACATTCATCGATCACTTCTTTGTTTTCTCTCTCTTAATTGTGTTTCCCCAGCTAAATTCTTCAATAGCCAGGTCTGAGTCCTAACTGCCTTTGTCAAATCCACAAGGACTGACAGATTACAGGACACAGAAGTTCTTACTAGATATGTGTTGCTTATATGCAAGATGGGTACCAGGATAAGACTATAGAGGCATGCCAACTGCAATCCTTATCTAGGTTAGAGAAATATCTTTGGTGAAGAAAAAAAATCACAAAATTAAAGAAACCAAGCTGTGTTTGAATGGTGTTTTACATGTCTAACCGGAAATTCTATTTAATTTGACACTTATTTGACTCACATTTTTAAAAGAATGATTGAAAACCTGCTTCCCAAATTCCACAATAATGAAATAATGTCACATTTTAAGAGTAGAGAACTAATATAAAAATGATTTAGTAGCACTTTAACAATTAGAATGTAGACATCTGGAATTTCCTAAGAGATTTTATGAGATAGAAATAGGGGCTAATTGAGAAGCATTGAATAAACCTTCTTAGATAAAACCATTCAGTCCTATTAAGGGCAACATTATTGATAGGATCCAAACACACGAGGTAACCATGCCATTCTCTCGGCAAAGATCTCCCAGAAACAGGGTCCAAGACAGAACTGGCTCAGAGGATATCAATGTGACCTTTATAAGTGTCCCAGGAAAAAGACTTTTAAATCAGAAGTGCAGGAATCTCACTTTTCCAAGATGCAAAATTTTTGCTATAAGGAAAAAAGCAGGGAGACATTTCACTCCTCCAAACCTTAAATGAGCATAGTTTTGATCCTTTGTTCAGAGGACCTGGTATGGACCTCAGCTTAGACATCCAATTCAAGGAACATACGTCACCCCAGCCCAAAAGAATCTTCATGCACTAAACAGAAAAGCTTAGGAATTCAGTCAAATTTAGTCCCAGATCCATTTTAACTGACAAACTTAATCTTTCAAAAATCTTCTTACTCACCTGCCAGAATATGCTATCTATTGTGTTGCCAAGAAAACCATCACGACCTTCTGAAGACACCAGTTTGGGGCCAAGAATTGTCATGAATTCATCAAAATCCACTTGGCCATCCCCTGGAAAGAGAAGATATAAATATAAGTTGAAAAGCAGCTGAAATTGGCTTGCTGTATGTACCCAATGCAATAAACATCTCTATGCTGTTGTCCTTGGCATGACCTCAATCAATGAAGAGGAGCTGATGACATTACTGTACATTGTTCAACATTCTTTAAACACCAAAATTACCACGAGAAACTGGTGGTTATTAGCACATCCAATACCAAATCTCCTAACCATTTGTGGGTATTTCCAACTAGTACCTCCCACTTAACACAGCCGCATTGCTCAGCTGTATGTGACAGAAGTGGCAGCTTCATCCCTATCTCTTCCCTCATCCTCGTCACCCACACATAAATGTAGTCATCAGGTCATACTGATTTCACCTCTTAAATATCTGCAGCTGCTATGTCTTCCTCATTATTTCCAACGACTACAGTGGGAAATTGCTTCTAAGAATTAATGTTCCTAGTTATGATTATAATGCTATTAGTAGAATGGCTTTCATGCTTTTATCTCTGCACTATCTTCCATGCAGTTCTGAGTTTACTTCCCCAAAAGCAAATCTGATCACGCTTCATCAACTTCAATGGCACCTTTGACCAAAAATAGGGAAACCACCTCAGCATGGCATTCAAGCCTCACTATCTCTTCTGCACCCCTTTGTCCCCCTCTTTTGCATAAAATGCAAGTAAAATGCAAGCTCTTGCACAGCTCCATGTCTGTGTATGTGCTGTTCCCTCCACCCAGGGTGTGTTCCCCGACTTGTCTGCCTGGTCTCTAACACCACCTCGGTCTCTAAGATAGAGCTGAAATGTCAAGTCCTCTTTCTGTTTTTGTTTGTTTTTCCAGATCCTTCTTCATCTCGCTAGGTGGAATTGGTCAAACTTTAATGTGAACCTCCTACTAACTTTATGTGCATCTATTATAGAATTAAAACCTTGTATCCCAGGCGTTGATTTGCAGGCCTGTCTCCCAGCTGGATAGTAAGTTCTGCAAGGTCAAGAATCTGATCTGAAACATCTTTGTATTTCAACACCAAAGTAGGTACTCAGTAACTACTTGTAGAGTGAACAAATGATGTCTCTTGCTTGTTCTTTGTTCAATTCAGTATCTGTTGGATCTTTCATGCTAGAGCTAACACTAATAAACAGGTGGACTTGAGCCACCTTAACGGACAAAAGTGAACCTTCAAGGCATTGTCTGAGCCTCAGTGAATTCTCAGTGTGGCATTCTGCACCCTTAGAACTTCCTATGAAGTTCTAAGCAGCCCCACCAAGAGCTCACCACAGCCTTATCTTGGCTGTAGCCAGTGAAGACAACCCAAGTGTCTGCCTATGGGAGTTTGCCAAAATGCAGGCACATAAATCAATCCACTCCCAGACCACATTCACGTTCACAGAGCATTTGTTCAAAACCTATTTCAAAAAGCCAAGCAGGTGTTATCATCAAGATGTCAATAATTCAGAACAGATAGTCCAGGAACAGATTCCAGTGTAGATATAACTTTCTAAAGGATTAGGGAGGCGTGGCAGATCTGTGGGAAGGGGAAGATTTAGTCACCAAATGGGGTGGGGCAGCCAGTAGACTATGGAGACAAAATTGATTTATCTCACCATTCAATAAGATAAAGATATCTAGAATTTCACTCTCACTGGTAATCATGAGAAAGCTAAATGAAGCAAAAATGAATTGCCATCTTGCCTTTAAAATATTTCCTTAAAAAAAAATACAACTCAACATGGCAGAGATACAGAGAGATACGACTTCCTGGTGTACTTGTTCTGAAAACCAACTGAAGGTACCCATCAAGATGCCATCAAATGGTGATTCCTTTGATCTAGTAACTTCACTTTTTAAGAAAAAATCAAAACAAGAAAGTTATCTTGAATGCAGAACAAGATGTTTGTCCATAGATAGACAGCCAGGATTTATAAAAGTGAAAAATTAAAATCTGGAGGAAGAGGAGAATGTCCCAGTCTTCATAGCCTTTGACACCTCTGAAAGCCAACTCCATGTGGCCCCAGGTCTTAGACAGACACACTTATCATACATGTGCACTAACCTCTGCTCACCCCAACTCACCTCCCCTAGTCACAGCTGGGGCTGGATGGCTAAAAGAGTCTTAGACTAGAACATGCATTCTCAGTAGAAATAGTATCACCTCCAATGTGATGAAAATGGATTCTTAGGGAACAAAAAAATCTTATATATTATAATGGTTGTGGCTCTTCTAGGGCTACAGTACATAAGCAGGTATACAGTGTATCTGTGCTATTAAAATTCCATGTGGGTAGGGCAAAAAGGGAACCATATGTCTTAAAAGCTCCTTAAAAACAAAAGGAAGAAGAAGGTTAAGAAACACTAGATTAGCAGGTGTCCCAAGAACTATAGTTCTTCTTCCCTTGGCCCTCCCTCTGGAATATTGGTCTGTTAGCAATGGGTATCATCCTATCTGTCACCATGGTGAGGTCTAACAGTTCATAGATGCTTAGAAGTTCAAGGACATGGCTTATTTTTGGCTAAGACATCATAAGACCTTAACTAAAATATTTCCACCATGCTGGGTCACTTAAGCTCCTAGCCATGGTGTAGTGGGCACCATTCTCTCCCTCTTGGTAGCCTCATGGGAGATGGTCTACACTACAGGATGCGACAAAGCCCATGCTTGTCCGCACCAGGAGGACGAGGCTATCTTTGAACAGCCCACCTTCCAGGTAGGAACAGGAGAGAGACCACCCACCTCTCCAAAACCTCGCCCCAGCTTGAGGGGATCACAGCAGTATGGAATTGGTGCATTTCAAGGGTCCAGACCAAGCTCTGGTCCAAATCATCATAGTACCAGACAGTGCTCACAGATGGTGCACTTGGCTGAGAACTACAGATCGACAAAAGCTGACAAGCAGAAAGGAAGCCTCTGAAATACATCCTGGCGCTGGTAGAGGGAGCAGCTTATTCACCATCTAAAACCCTTGGCCAGAGAGGCAGTGCTGGGGCGGGGAGCTCAGAATGCTGTGGGTAGTGCCAACAGTGGCGTGAGGATACGCATGACCTAGCAGAAGAGCTCTATCTAGATCATGGGAGGATTTGCTCCTAGCAATTTAGGAGAGGACATTTGGAACCCCAGATTCTTTTATTGGTCAAATATTATTTCTGCCTGTGCTACTGTTATGTATAATAAGAAATACATATTTGGTCTTTGTCACCATTTCCTGACACACAGCTCATAAAACACTTATTAATTGCCCAAGTGACAGGAGTGTAAGACAAAGAGCATCTTTTGTTCAAATGTTTGGCCCTTCACACAGAACTGTCTAAATCTCTTGGAATTTCCCAGTTGATAGGAGGGTCTTTTGTTCTAATGAGGTAACTCTTGGTGGGCTTGGAGGTATATCTGGGCCGGGACTGGTCACCAGAAAGACCAAACCATCATTAGAAGCTTGGAAATATGAGGTCCATGTCTCACCCTCCAGGGAGGGAAAAGAAGCTAGAGACTGGGTTAGTAATGAATCAAGCCTACACGATAATGAAGCCTCCATAGAAATCCAAAGTATGGGCTTCAGAGAGCTTCCAGGTCGGGGGATGCTTGGAGGTATGCCCAGAGAACCTTCCCCATACCTCACCCTGTGCATTTCTTCCATCTGGCTGTTCCTGGGTGGTATCCTTTGTAATAAATGGGTAATAGACAGTAAAGCGCTGTCCTGAGTTCCTCAGGCTGTTCTAGCGAATGGCTGAACCCCAAGAGGGAACCTCTGATTTACGGTCGGAAGCGCAGGTGACAGCCTGGACTTCCAACTGTCATGCTAAGTGGGGCAGTCTGGCGGACTGATCTCTTACCCTGGGGCATCCAATGCTGACTCCAGGCAGAGAGTAACAGAATTACATCTGACTGTAGGACAACCCAGTCAGTGTTTGCAGAGAAGTGGGGAATTGCTCCGTGAGGGAGGAAAGCCCACACTTTGATCACCAGAAGTATTGAGCGTTGCGTTGCAAGTGAGAGCACTGGGAAAACACTGTAATGGTTTTCTTTCTGCTCATACCCCCTTTTGTAAACTGTCATCGAGCAAAAGGAAACTGCTCCTGGCCCGAGGTTGGAGGAATAGTCAGGGCAGGCCCCCGCTTCTGTCTCTGCCTCTTTCACGGTATTTCTCAGATCGGTTCCTGGGGATGTGAGGACACAGCGCATTCCTGCAGACCTTCGGAAGCCTGGCGAAGACTCCTCTTAACGCACAGCTCTACACCAGCCCCATTGGTGACATAAAGGTTCTACTCACATTTAGACTGAGCAAATGGCCTCTGCAGCAGATCCTAATTTAACAGATAAACAGGGCTGGGAACACCTCAAAAGTTATCAGCGTTGTCCCAGAAGTCCAGCTCCTACACCCCACCCCTCGCCCCTCGCCCCACCCATCCTGGGGAACTGAGACAAATAGAATCTCAAAGGTAGGTTTTACACTAAGTCCCTCGGCCTTAAAACCATTCCCAGGATGTGCAAGGTCTGATAAATCTGATGTCGACAGTAATATTATTATTTACCGAGCATTCACAACATGGTAGACATTATTTAAAGAAATTTCCATACACAGATTACTTTAAGTCTTCTGGCAGCCCATTTTACTGATGAGAACACTGAGGCATGTAGACCGGGCTGGTGGCACGTGCCTCTAATCCCAGCTGCTTGAGAGTCTGAGGTGGGAGGATTGTTTGAGCTCAGGAGTTCAAGAACAACCTAGGCAACATAGTAAGACCCTTGTCCCCAAAACAAACAAGCTAACAACAACAAAAACTAAACAAAAAAAGGAAACCAAGGCACGGAGAGGCTAGGTAGCTTGCAGAAGCCTACACAGGGAGCAGGGCTGGGATTCTAGCTCCACCAGTCTGCCCGTGCTTTGGTGGCCTTTCTGGCCAGTCACTGATACAATCTGAAACACTCGCTGCCCTGACCCCAGCATCCCTGGGGAGGGGAGTGGGCGCTACAGCTGCCTGGCACACAGCGGCAAACTGAGATCCAAACTGCTCTCTGTGGTCTAGCTGCTGGGTCACAGAGAAGCTGCTGGAGACCTTTCTTAATCATTTAGGACAGTACTGATAAGTAATGGGAAATACTTATTTAACATGTGCCATGTGCCAGGGATGTACCTATGTATTACCTTGTTTAATTCCACCTCAAAACTATGAATCGGTTTTCCCCTTCCACATGATACTGGTGAGAAAACTTAGGCAAGAAGCAGTTGAAAGAACCTGGATCAAGGCCCCGACGCCAGTATGTAGCAGAGGGGGGCTCAGCTCAGAACCCTGATATTAACCCCCACACTGTACCTCCTTCCCTCCACCTCACAGACCCCAGCACTCAGTCCTGGTGTAGGTTCAAATGAGTTTTATAGTGCGTTTTCTTATCTGGGCATTTAGGAAGAAATCTAGTAGGAAATTGGAAGAGACAGCCTTTAGGAGCTTTAATGCAAATGACAATTGACTAAAACCCAGAAGCTCGCCCGAAATCGTCACTGTGCCTGCAATCAGGGTCTCAGTAACTCTCCATGGGTGGTCAATTCCAGGAGACCCAGGTCTTGCACGTGGAACTCTCCACGCTTCTGAAATCTCTTCCACCAAAAAATAATTGGCCTGATGGATGAGGCCTGCCCAGGCCGCACAGGGTCACTTCAAACTGCTATTACAGACTCACAAGCCTCTAAAGACAAAAGAGGACCTGTCTTCCCAGGTCTGCCACCTTGCACGGAATGCAGAAGGATTCTAAGTGCAAATTTGGTTAAATTGTTTCATGAATCTTGAACGAGCAAGTAACTACAGAAAGCAAGAATGGAATTCACTCCTATCACACCTCATTTTCCCTTCTCCAGCTTCCAAATATCATGATCCACTTAGCAAGAAGTACAGGAAGCTAACCTGCCAAGGACTGCATCTTGTTGCTTCCCACTGCTCTGTGAGTCAAAGTAATGAACTTGAACTAGGGCAGGAAGCTGCAGGAGGGCCAGGGCTGTGCCACATTCATTAAGACCAACCAGCCGAAATTTGCACCAAGAGGTAAAATAATAATAAAAATCACTGCACGATAAAAGGAAAGGGCTATATGGCAGAAATAGGCGGGCTTTGTAGGGTGACAAGAAGACAGTTTAAGAGGAAGAAAAAATATCGGCCTGAGACTATTCGAATCAGTCAACTAAACCCCAAAAGTGTGCCTAGAAAAGGAGCAGGTGAGTGGACGATGATCTGTGGGGCAATGAAAGGATGCACAAGGCACAGGCTTAGCCTCCGGGAGCTTGCAGTCCTTCCCAAAGACAAGAGCAAGTGATTGTGGTGACTGACCTAAAAGCACCGTGCTAAGGCGGGACAAAGCGCGATCAACCTCCCTTCACGCTGGACTCAGGATGGCTGTAGGAAGAGGGCAGGACGAGACAGCTCAGAAGGACGGGGCAGGCTGAGGGGCTTGTCCTTGATGCAGAGTCAGGGCAAAGTGCCCAAGCCTGTGTCGTGTGAGAGCATCGGCGCTTTGCTCATCAGAGGTCAGTCTGGGGACCGTGCACAGGCTGGACTGGGAAGGGGTCTTAGGTAAAAGGATAGGAAAGGCGGCCAGGGCAGAGCCTGGATCCATGGGAAGGGCATTTCAGGTCGAACTGACAAGACTTGGCAACTGGACAGGGAGGGCAGGAAGGGAAGGAGACAGGAGTGACTCTGAGGGTTTGGGTTTGGGATACTGGAAGAACCATGGAGCTAATTAGGAAGAATGGAGACGGCAGGAGGAGGACACATTGGGGAAATGCTCGTTTTGAAGTAGCAGCAGGAGGGTGGTGGTGGCAGGCATTGGGGAGTGCTTAACAGCTAAATGTGGATTTTAAAGTCTCCAGGATCCATGGGAAGGTCTCTAAGCTCTTCAAGATAGATTCTCAAGTGCAAGGTGCAGAACCATACGATAGTAGGCTAAAATTACGAATTCATACCTTTTGCAAAAATCTGGATGGAACTGGAGACCATTCTTCTAAGTGAAATATCTCAAGAATGGAAAAACAAACACCACATGTACTCACCATTAAATTGGAACTAAGTGATGAGCAAACATATATGCACAGAGGAAAGTAAAACTCAGAGAAAATCAACCAGGGGTAGGGAGGGAGGAAGAGAAGGGGAAAAACCAACTAATGGGTACTATGAACACTATTTGGGTGATGGGCAGACCTATAGCCAGGACTCAAGCATTTCAAAAACAAAAATGATCCATATAACCTAAAACATTTGTACTCCCTTAATATTTTAAAATAAAAATGTAAATAAATAAATAATACAAAGGGGTCAAGGAGAATATATATTCCTATTTGTTTGAATAAATATTCTTATAAAAAAACCTGGAAGCGTACCCGCCCCCCCAAAAAACTAATAATAGCAGTTAATTCATAGTCAAGTCTGGGCACATGGGGTACAGGAATGGGAGACAGTCTTCTCATGACAATTTTTTTCTTTTTTTACATATTGTTATAAAATATATAAAAATGTATATGATAATATAAAATTTAGCGTCTTAACCATTTTTAGATGTCCAGTTCTATAGTATTAAATACATTCATAATGCTGTGCAACCATCACCACCATCCCTCTCCAGAATTCTTTTCTTTTTGTAAAACTGAAACCGATAGCTGCTACTGCTGAAACTGACTGAACTGAACCATGATCCAAGCTTTCCCCTGGAAGTTTCAAGGCTTCGATGGACTCCAGAGCTCCGAAATAATTATATCAGACAGATTCCACCAGTATAACTGTTGTCTAGGTGGGGAGACAGATTCCTGGTGCTTCATACTCCATCCTCTTCCCAGAATCACTCCTTTGAAAACTTTTTTGATTTTCGAACCCTATCACATATCATCTGTTCAGAAAATAAATAAAGTTTAAAAATGAAACAATGAATTTGGTTGTTTGTATCCATCTGGATGAACTCATCAAGAGCAGAGGAAGGGAAGGGGGAGCAGGGGAGGGAAGAGGAGACCAAGCACCAGCCTTGGGGAGCACCTATGGGGCTGGTTTCTTGGACGAGTGAGATTCCGTAGGATGTAAGCGGAGACAACTTTACTCCTGCTCACAACTCCCTGTTCAATCTCCCCCGTCTTAGGGTCTTTTCCCCGGTTCTGGGTGACGCACTGGGCAGATCCCATAGCTTCAACTGACTCTTCTCAAAGTCAAAATTAAAATGTAGAGGCAAATCTCTAGATATGTTGTTTTATCTGGAAAGAAAGGATTGCAACCCAGGGCATACACATAGACAGGTGGTCTTAGGTATGTCCAAAGAACAAAGAGGTTAGGGCTTCATTTAAAAAGAGAAATGTTACATATGACTCTTTGGGAGAGTTCATTGGCTCTCATAAGGGCTTGGGCAGCTGGCAGGCTCAGACTGGTGAGCCACTGTGTGGGCAAAATTAGCCTTGAGTTGTAGCAGGCTATCTCAGAAGCTATAGATGAAACTGGTTTCTGGTTACAACAAGCAGTTTCAGCAGCCAGCCTTGCAGAGGATTACATTCTTGGAGCATCGTTTTATACCCTGAGTGCTTTTCCCCCAGCCTCTCGACTCTGTTTTAGTTGGGTATGACAAGAATGACCTGGTTCTTACGATCAACTTTCATATTCACAAGGAATCCAAAGTCATCCAGTAACTTTCAGGTAATAAAATGTCCAGTCCAAGCTAATAATCACATAACTACAGACTTCCTTTAGTTGAAAATGTCTCCTCTCATTTGACTTGGGCTTGACCCAGGATAGTAAACCAAGACCGGAAAGGACGAAGAGGAATAGATCAGGGGTTGTTTTTATTTTCTCACTCTTTCTTAGCCCACCTCCTTCCTGATTCTCTGGCTGTGGTTGCTGGCAACATCATCGTTGGAACAGGCTTAGGAGGATGGGTAAGGGAAAGGGTGCCTCAGATCTCTCCTCCTTTGGACTGCCTGTAAGCCCCCTCCTCAGACCCCTGGGCTTCTGGTGCTCCCTCCTGCCACTGGGGTGACCTGAACCCTCTAGGTGGTCCTCAAGAGAACCCCAAACTGGCTCCTCCCTTGGCCCGTGTGTCATGGAGAAAAAGTAGCTCTTCCCAAGGCAGCCCTGTCCTTCTCTGCTCGGCTGCCTGAACCAGAGCACAGCTCCAGCCCAGCCCAGGCCTTCCAACTTCCCACATGTGGTTCAAACGCCAGCCACCACATGCTTTATACTCCTGCAGTCATAAGTCAATCTCTACAAATGGCTCTTAGGAAACACTTTTAGCTCTAACTGAATGAGGAACACCCCTTCCCCACCCCAAGAAGATTAGGGAAAAGCCAGCTCTCCCCAGCGAAGTTCGTTTGCCCCATTCTTCAATGTTAACCCCTTATTAAGTGGTATAGGCTCAATGGTGCCCCACCAAACTTCATAGGTAGAAGCCTTAATCCTCAATATGGCTGTAATTAAGGTTAAATGAGGCCATAAGGGTGGGGCCCTGATCCAATAGGACTGATGTCATGAGAAGAGGAAGAGCGCTTACGCATGTGCAAACACAAAGAAAAAGTGCATGTGAAGACGCAGACAGAGAGTAGTGTCTGCAAGCTAGGGAGAAAGGCTACAGCAGAAACCAACCACGGTCCCTGTAGGCACCTTGATGTTGGGCTTCCAGCCTTCAGAACTGTGAGAAAATACATTTCTGTTGTTTAAGCCACCCAGTGTGTATTCTGGTATGGCAGCCCCAGAAGACTAATATGCAAAGGTAAGAATATCAACAGGCCAACGCTGGCAGAGCTGATACCTTCCCAGCTCGTGGGTGGCCTGGCACATAGATCTAAGGCTTGGGAGGGAAGCTTGGCACCTGCTGTACTGTTCTTGAGCTTTAGGGGCTAAAACTGAGGCAATAGAGTACCATTTTGGGTATCTTGTTACACTGCATGTAAGAGGCAGGAGGTGGAGGGAAGAATAGTGTAAGAGGAAAATCGAGCAGAGAGGTGCCCTGATATCAAGACAGACCTCCAAAAAAGGCCCGGTAATGAGTCTCTAGTAAATGTTAATGGCACTCACTGAGAAAGGGGCATTGTATGGCTGATTACTGGGAAGGGTGGGGGGCAGGGGGAGGTGGCAAAAATCATGTCCTTCCCCTAACAGCAGCACAAGAATATTTATAAAAGGGGCTCAGGGCAACACTTCGGTTTGGAGGGGACTGCAGCCTTGCATCGGGTTATGTGTTAGAGGGATCACAGGCTGGGTGGGCAGGTTATGTATTGGAAGGACTGTGTTTGGTGGTTCGCTAAGAGCTTTCCCCAGACTCTGCATATAGTTGTGCTCACAGCTATAATTTATTATGGGGAAGGACTACAACAATCACGAAAGGGAACAGGAGTACGGGCCAAAGTCTACAGGCTCAGGATTCTAGAACCTTCTCCCAGTGGAGTCAACAGGACATACTTAATTCCCCTAGCAGTGAATAGTGGCAACACAAGTGAAATGTTGCCTACCAGGAAAGTTCATGAGAGAATGCATGTCTGAGGTTTATATCGGGGCCTGGTCACATAGGCACCCTCTGCCTGGCATGTACAAAAAATTCAAGACTCTCACAAGGAAAGCAGGTGCTTAGCATAAACCATATTGTATGCACAAGCAGTTTAGGCACAATGAACCACTCTTATCAGTTCTAGGAGCGATGGGAACCCTCCAAAAACCCAATTTTCCAAACACCAGCCAAGGGCCAACTTTGCACATAAGCCTTTCTAAGAAGAGCCTGCTAAACTCTCTTCTGCACACACCTCGCTTTCATTCTAAGCCCCTGAGTCACTGAGACAAGGCCACAGAAACCACCATTTTGACCTAGAGCAGGAATAGATGCCTGGCTTCTCGTGGTTCAGAGTTCCTAACACAGATCTTGTAGCTGCTGGTGACACAAGCTGGGGTCTTCCCAGATATGAGATGCTTAACTCCGTGCAGCACCATAGCTCTGCTGTCATTCTGCAAAAACTAGCACAGGCTTGTTGTGGAATTTTACATGCAGCAGGCTCTCCTGGTTCCTGAGCTACCCTAGCCTCACCCTGCCAGCAAAGGCAAAATAGAGCCCAGGCAACCCATGGCAGGACGCTGCCTCCAGTGACCCACCATCCCAGAAACGGAACCTGTTTCCCAAGGGAGCTGAACAACAAGCACAATGTATTTAATGTGTTATATAATAGACAGCAGTAAACTGGAAAAGATGCTTTTATTCACACTTTACATTAGAATGGGAAATATCAGTTGACCATAGCAGAATAAGAAAATTAAAGGGTAGTGGGGTGACCATGGGGATTGGGGGAGGCTGATGGCACCTCTTAGTGATGCTGTCACCCGCTCCTTCCTCTCTCCTGCAAAGAAGAGCAGGAACAAATCAGGTGGGGTTGGCTCTCAAGTGTGTTAAAAGTTCGTGCTCAGAGCTGAAGCCCATTCATTCCCTGGTGATGTTTCTCACCTATTTACGTAACAGGTCCATCCAGAGCTGGACCCCTTAGAGGAAGCCAGGCCATCTTACCCCCGTCTTCTTTTCTGCATGGGGAGATGGGACACGAGCAAGGCGGGATAGAAAGGGGCACTTTGTTTGTCATCCCAACTGCTCTTAGACACATGTCTCCTTCCGAGATCCACACGGAAGAACAATTGTCAAGGCAACACAGACAAGGTGTCTCATAGCACCAAACCCCACCTTCTACTCCAAAAGCTGTAAAGCATTTTCTAACCTTCAGAGAACAGTTTCGGCTTAAAAATTCTGATCTGAAATATGTTAAGCAGTGAGCACAGTTTGAAAATATGGAAGTGGTGATTGCTGAATAATCCAGACCTCAGGATTAAGAAGAACAAAGAAATCAATTTCTAATGTCTTCAACTTACCATTAAAAGACAAAAATTCACAACAGTTCTCACAGCTGAGACTAGCTATCCTCCACTTGAACAAGGCTAAGGGAAATGTACACAAACCACAGCTCCAGTGAAGCAGATGGAGAAATAAACGTGGTGATCTGTGTAAGCTGTATCCTTGCAAAGCACCTGCCAGGCAGTGGTAGGAAGAGGTGTGAAGGGTACACACTGTCCACTCCAAGCTCAGAGACCCAGGGTTTGAAAACCCAGGAACCTAGGCACACAGGCACCCAGGCACCCAGCTTCTGACCGTGTATGCTTGGGTTGCTAGGGAGTCTAGCATCTTGCCCCCTTCTGTTGTCATCCCTGTCGTCTCCCTTCCTGATGCACCTCCCTTTCAGCTCCAGTTGTAAGTGGCCACCCCAGCACAGTGCATGGCCGGAAGTTCAACATTGCTGGTAAAGCAATGAGTGAGCACCACACAGAGGCTCCAGTCTCTTTCTGGGGAGTGCTCTAAGCAGAGCGGAGACGGTAGGAACCCAGGGTGCGATATGTGTTGGGAGTTCACATCTTGTTTATATATTGCTTATAAATCATGACTAGAACCATAAATTCTTCTCAACAGAGTTCAAAAATTGGAGAATGAAAGCAGGGAAAAACACAAACTCTGTCCAGCATTCTTTTACTGAATATTTATTAGCTACCAGAAACAGTACCAGGTACCGCTCACTTCAACCCAACTACTGGAATCTTCTGAAACTCAAGTAATAAGAAAACGTGGTCGGAGACGCCCATATATGCCGATAGTTGGCCAACACTGGGATCCGGGATCTCCATGTCAAGGACTGAAAACTAGAGGGGGGAGGGAATAGGGCTTCATCTAAAAGAGAAAAGAAATATTATCCTGAAAAGAAAAAATAAAGTCCTGAAAATTATTCACTATCAGAGCGAGAAGAAAGTTTAAGAAACACCTGCTTTGTGTTAAGGTTTGATAGATGAAAACAGCCCTCCACAAGCAAGAGTTTGTATGAACATGTGGGGATGAGGTGAAAAGAGGTTGAGGCAGGAGTGGAAGGACAAAGGCCCTGGGTCCAGCGAGGAGAAAAGGCAAGGACACTACAATGCACTAGCAAAGTCCACGTCTGCCTGGGATGAAATTGGCAGGGAACTGCAGCTTTTAATTCAAGTCACCCAATATTTATCCAAACCCATTAGGTGACAGCCATCATGCTAGGCTCTGAGGATGTTGCAGTGAGGACATGGGCACTGTCTTCTTGGAAATTCCAGTTCAGACAACCAAGGAACCACAAGCGTATGTCAGTTATAAAAAGGGAAGTGCTACAGAAGGAAAGAGCATGGCAATTTGATATTGTCTAGGACAGTGGTCTCCAAGGCGTGAATAAATATTGAAAGTTTCATTCATATCTGTTCTTATTCATCCTTTTTATTTTATTTTTTATAAAAGATAAAGAACACCATTATTTATTGACAAAACAATCAATTCACCAAAAAGATGTAACAATTGTAGGCAAACATGCAACAAGCAAAAGAATCCCAAACACATGAGACAAGCACTGAGGAACTGAAAGGAGAAATTGTTCTACAATATAAGTTAAAAACTTTAAAAATCCACTTTCAATAACGGATAGATTACCAGGACAGAATATCAGCAAGGAAAGGGAAGACTTGAAAACCACTCCGAACCAGCCAAACACAGCACCAGACCTATAAGGAAATCCCTCCTCAGAGTATAATGTGCATTTATATCAAACCCCCACCGAACACTCTCCAGGTGAGGCCACATATCAGACCAGAAAACAAGTGGCAATAAATGTAAAAAGACTGACGTTATAAAAATTGCCTTCCCTGATCACAATCGAATGAAGCCAGAGATCAGTAACAGAAGGAAAAACGCAAACTTCATAAATGGGTGGAATTAAACAGCACACTTGTAAGCAATCAATGGAACAAAGAAGATAATACAAAAGAAACTAGAAAATACTGACTAAGCTCTACTTTGGGGGCTATGCGTTATAAGGGCCAAACTATATGAGCAGAGGACAGCCTGCATATAATATGATCAGTAAAGAACAGTGTGGGGCAAGGTGCAGGAGTTGGGAAGAACGAGGAAGGAGCCCACTGTGTATTGGAAAAGCTGAAAAGCCTGCATGCTGTAAACTTTATACTAATACTTTCACATTTCGACTTAGAACTCCTCTGTTATGTTACTTAAAAGTAGTGTATTAGTATATTAATTTTATGGAGGTAAACATAAATGTTCTTTGGAAAATATAATATTATGTGAGACAAAGAAGCATTTGCAGTAGCGTAATAAATAGTAGCAACAGCAGCAGCAGCAGCAGCAGAGAGAATCATTATCGATAACTCACAGCCCTGACTTACTTTAAATAAAAACGGAGGGAAAATAACAAAGGAATAAAATGATGCGAGAGAAAGATAATAGATACGAAAGACAGAAACTGGAGACTTGGATTTCACAAGAAAGAAAAACGCAAGTATCTGAGCATACGCAAAGGTACAACAACAAGCTATTTTTCTGAGCAAAGACACATAGGACTTTGATGTGCTATAGGTTGATATCAGATCAAGTGCACAAAAATTAATAATAGTTATCATGTATTGTGATGAACTACAAGCCAGGTACATTGTTAAGGTACTTTACTTCTCATCACAACAGTTGATGTCCCAATTTCACTAAGGCATAAGGGAGGGTCAGATATTAGGTGACTCGTATAAGATAGTGCCACTAATTGTAATAAAACCCAGATTTGCACCCTGTTTGACCCTGACTCTAGAAGATTTGCTTTTTCCATTAACCTATGTTATCGTCCAAGATGATAATTTAAGCAACACAGCTGTCATGACTAAATTATTAGCCATATACTGAATGTTATGGCAAAATGAAGACTATACCTCTTAAGATATTCATGAAACATTTATAAATATAGGATTATATGCCAGATCACAAAGAAAACAGCAACTCATTTTCCAAAGCTGAAATAAGCAGGCCACATACTCCTACTTAAGCCCAAAGAAACTGGGACTTAATAGTAAACATTTAAGCAGAGATCCCTAAATCAATCTGAAATTGAAGACACTCTCCTGATCAGTAAAGAATATAAATGCACAATAATAGATTATAAAGAAAATGACAATGAAAATATTATACAACTCAAATATCTAGGTATTAGTCAAAGTTGTTCTCAGAGATAATTCAAAGCATTACAAATAATTTCATTATTTTAAAAGATTAGGAGAAAAGGAAACAACATTCAAAGAAAACTTTGGAAAAGTTAGACATAAAGGTAATGGGGTAATGATATAATTAGGTTAAGGACAGAATTAGTTAATTGCAAAATAGATAGATATGGTAAGCATTGTATCATAAACAGAGAATTCTTTGAAAAAATATATAAATGATTGGCAAATATAATCCAGAAACATTCAAATAAAGTTACAACTGACAAAGGCTATGTAGCAACAAATATAGAAGAAGTAAAAATTATGAAATACCGTAGTTTGTATAACTGAAAGCTAACACATTGTTTAAATTTGGGGGAAATCAGTGATCTTATTGAACAAGATTTGTAAGTATTGACTTAAGAAAATGTAGAAAAACAGGCCAGGCATGGTGGCTCATGCCTGTAATAATAGCACTTTGGGAGGCTGAAGTGGGAGGATCTCTTGAGGCCAGGGGTTCAAGACCAGACTGGACAACATAGCCAGACATTGCCTCTACATAAAACAACTTTTTTTTTAAATTAGCTAGGTGTGGTGGTATGCACTGTAGTCCTAACTACTTGGGAGGCTGAGGCAGAAGGATCCCTTGAGCCCAGGAGTTTGAGGCTGCAATGAGCTATGATCATGCCACTGTACTCCAGCCCGGGTGACAAAGTGAGACTCTGTCTCTAAAAAGGAAGGCAGGAAGGCAGGAAGACAGGAAGGAAGACAGGAAGGAAGACAGGAAGACAGGCAACATAGAAAAAACGTGAAAGAAGATTTAAAAAACTGAAGGGCAATTTGTAAAAAAAAATACTTGAAAAGCTTCTCAAATTAGGAAAAAATTACATCTGAGATTTTCATGCTGTTGAGAAATAGATACTTCCCATATTATATAGGTTGTTGCAGAATGAAGAAAAAGAAGGAAAGCCAATATATAATAACTATGATACCACAATACACAGGAGAAAAACAACCGACACATCTCACACGCAAAAATCCCAAAGCCGGAACAGGAAAATCTGATTTAAAATATTCTATAAATATAGTCTACCATGGCCAAGTACACATCATTCCAGAACTTCAATTAATAAATCAATAGATACAATAAAAACCATGGTGATTTCTATAGATGTTGCAGAGAAGCTGGGTAAAATATAAGATTCCTGCAGGACTTTTTAAAACTAGGAAAAGCATAATCCTTGGCAAAGGAAGAGTGATCTATCTCAAGGCAACAGCATCTATCCTCACACGCGGGAGAAATTTCCATGAAAATAAGCAATACCCCAAGGATGCTTGCTATCATTTTTATTCAATGCTGTTCTCGATGTTCTGGCCAATATTATGACTTGAAATACAAGTAAGAAAGATCACTATAGGAATGCAGAAGACAAGATTATCACTATTCAGAGGATACTATGATTATCTATCTAGAGAGAAGAAATGACTCAATTGTAATTCTGGGAATTTAGTCACAGTGGCTAGGTATACCAGACAAATGTTTTAAAAATCAATAGTTTTCTTATGTGGCAGCAATAACCATTTAGAAAATTGAACAGAAATGCAAAGTTAAGGGATTGTGAGCCTGCAACATCAAGGCAGGGGGGAAGGGGAAGAAAAGAAAGAAGAGGAACATGCACTGTCAAAGGATGGAATTAGAGTACACCAAAGATTTCCAAGAACTAAAATGCATGGGTTTTTCAATATGCAAATTCATAGCCATGCCGAAATAGTGGCTGGGAAGTGGCCTACAGCCACCACGCAGAACAAAAATCACAGAGATAGGTATCTGGGAGGCAAAAGCTGAGAGACCTGGAGATCCGGCCCTAAAGTGAGTTGCCATTTCTTTGCCTGCCTGTGGTTTTCTGTCTTTCTTCCCTCTAAGTCAAGGCAAAGGCAAACCCACAGGTTGAGGGAAGCTCTGTGGTTGCCATGTTATGGCTAACTGGGAACAAGGTCACCTCCTTCCCTGAGATCAAGGAGGAAGTCCCTTTGTGGTATCCCAGGGGCAGGGAGACACCGGAGGCTGAGATCCGGGACCTCTAACCTGTGAAGGCAGGAATTCCAAAACAGGAAAAAAGAACAGGTGGAGGAGACATGCTGTTCACGACAGCCAACACTTATTGAGCATTTTCTATCTGCCAGGCATTGTGTTTAGGGTGACATGCATTAACTCATTGAATCCCCACAACACACCAACAAGGGAGGTCTTATTAGTTCATGTCCTAAATCAGGAAGTAGAAACCAGGAGAGATTCTGCCTGATTTGTGCCTGCCAGGCTTGGGTGCAGATGGGGTCCCCAGGTTCGTGGTCTGACTCTAGGGTCCATGGTTTTAACCACAAAGCCAGTAATAATTAACCAACAGTGATGAAATAAATGATAGAAAATATGACCTCTAAGCAAAGAAAAGTCTCTATCATTGCTAAGAAGGAACGAAATAACCCGGAATAAACTTAAAAATGACATTTAGGACCCAAATGAAGAAACTTATACAACTTAAGTGAGATATTTTTAAAGACTTTATAAAAACAGAGAATACCATGCTTCTTGGTGGAAGGGTTATTGGAAAGATGTTTATTCTTCCCAAATTAATTGATGCATTTAATGCATCAATCCCTATGGAATTTTTTTTTGAAGATTTCCCAATGATTCTTAAAGTCATCTGGAAGAATGAGCAGGGCAAGAAAAGCTTCAAAAATAATTAAAAACAGTAATGCTCTGTCTAGCGCTACTACAATATTGTATCGTAAAACTACAATAATAAAAAAAATACTGATGAAAGAATTGATAGGAGATAAAACAGGACAGTTCAGAAATAAGCCCTAGTAAATCTAGATAATAAACAGAAATAATTGAATGGGGAAAAGGCAGCTTAGTTGACAAATGGTGCTGGGAAGATAGGGTAAGACTTTGGAAGGAAAAATCAATTTTGTTCCTCACTTCACATTTTTACTCTAAGACAGAAATTAGGGGATACAAATTTGAGAAATCTATAGGTAAAATGAGGAAAAACTTTTCTAAGCTTAAAATCAATAGAAGAATAACAAAAAGGAAAGAGTCACAGATTTGATAACACACTCTGCAAGTTAAAAACATTAGAGAGTAAATGAACTATTTAGCGATAATCTAGAAAAGCTCTATGCAATGAATATGGCAAAACGATAACATTCTTCAAATACAAAGGAATTCATTAAAATAGAAATACTAAAAGATGTCAACAGATAATTCACAAAGAAAACGTACAAATGTTAAATGTGGAAAATGTTCAACTTCAATAATATGAAAATAGATGCAAATTAAGGCAATAATGAGCTAGTATTTTCCATATTCCCAGTAAGCAAAGGTTTTATTCCAAAGTGAGGAAACTGAGTAGGCACACTTTGCCAAGCCTCTTCACTCACACTGATGGGAACAGACCTTGACAAGAACTTTCTGGATACTAATTTGGCAATCCGTTTAGATTTTAAAAAGTTCCTTTTCTTTTCCTTTGCTTCAGTAATTTCCTTTCTGGAATCTGTCCTAAGGAAGTGACCAGAAATTTGGACAAAGATCTCTGGATCATGGTGTTTATCATATTATTTATAACAGTGAAAAATGGAAAAGAAAAGAATATGAATAAGAAATTAAAAATCAACCCACCACCCGGAGATAACATCTGCACATGTTTTTCCCAAGCAAATAAACAAAATCGATAAGATCATATTTCCCAGTCATTTTTACTTGATGTCCTATTGTAAACATTTCCCATGTTACTGAAACTCTTCATAACAAAATTGGTCATATAATAACACCTTACAGAAAGCCATGGTTTTCCCAATTTTTGGATGGTCTTATTGCTTCCATAGCAGCATGTAATACGTTTGCAATAAAACATTAAGTTATTTCTCTTTTTAATGCTTTCAAGTGTCCACATGAAATAGTTTTTGAGAGGAAACCATTGTGCTGAGCCAAGAGTGCAGCTGAAACTTGATGGCTTTCTCTGTGGAACGCATGCCACAGCCTTCCAAGCAGTGCAGAAGTAAGATGTCACTTGGCACCAACCCTTATTATATAGAACGTTATACAACCACCATCCAGATCATTTTCTGCAAAATTAGAATTGCATAGGAAATTGTTCTTCTGGGGCCTCACCACTGTACAATATATTAAAAAAAAAAAATCGCACCACATTAAATACCTATATATGCTACAATCTCATCCAAATAAGACCCTAGATGGCAATTAATTCCATTGTTTCACCTCCAGAAATTATTAACTCGCTCGAGTACAAAATAAAAGTAAATTTTTTATTTTTATTTTTCGAGACAAGGTCTTGCTGTATTGCCTGGGCTAGAGTGTAGTGGTGTCATCATAGCTCACTGTACCCTCAAACTCCTGGGCTCAAGTGATCCTCCTGCCTCAGCCTCCCAGGTAGCTGGGACTATAGGTGTGCACCACCACACCCAGCTAGTTTTTCTATTTTTTGTAAAGATGGGAGTCTCACTGTGTTGCCCAGGCTGGTCTCGAACTCCTGACCTCAAGCGATCCTCCCACCTCAGCCTCCCAAACTGCTAGGATTACAGGCGTGAGCCACCATGCCCAGCCAGGAGTAAATATTTTGCAGTAGCTACTGGGGGCTGATGAAGGCTGAAACAACCTGGAATCTTTAGAAGACATGCATGGGTGTCTCTGTAACACTCTGACTGCACATTGGGCAGAGGGCCAAGGGCGCGGGCCTTTGGAAGATGGTAACTTCTGATCTGAAATAGCTGAGAAAAATGACTTCACAAAATCCCCTATGAAAAACATGTCTTTGTCCCACAGGGATCACAGGACAGTGATGTAGAAAAGAGGTCATGACATTCTGCATTTAAAAAACAAAAGTCAAAAATAAGCAACTCTGTCTGGCTTTTTAAAACCTACCTGTCAACAGGGGATACTGTAATCATCTTGACAGGTTTCCATTTCACTGAAGATTCAAGGTTTTAAATTTGGACTTAAACCCAAATGTTATGCTTCCTGGATTATGAATATCCAATTTCATTTATATTTTTAAACTAAAACTTTAGAAGTGGAGTAAACAGTTGAAAAATCCTAGGATTCACATGAGACATACAGAATTTATTTTTCTTAAATGGTGTCTTTAAAAAATATTTATCAAAGAGAATGAACAAACCACTCTTAGCAATGTCATCCAATCTGTGGTCTTCAGAGGTAGTCTCTTTTTATTTCTTTCCAAGATCTAGGCCTCTTAAAGTAGGACAGAGGGATTACTTCCTCCTGACTCTTACCTGCCTCTTCTTTCCCAGTGCTATTTGGAGGGGTAGTATATAAAAGGAATGCTTAAGTCACCATAGCAGGGATGAAGATTTCTTCAATAACACGTGGCAGGGAAATATTGACAAATTGAGCCCTGACATCCCCAGTACTTAGGGAGCCAGCCCCTCCCCTGATTCTTGCCTTGGCAAAGGCTTCCTGAAAAAAAAACCCAATAAGTCAGTACTTTAAACTCGATTTAAAGGAAACTATTCGGAAATTAGTTTGCTGTGAAATCTTGTTATAAGCACACCATTTCCAAAAAGAAATTGAACTATGATGGATTTCAGAGCTTAGCTATCAAGGTTGAGAATGATGGTCAGTTATGAACTCAGATGTTCACAGGTTCGTAACAGTGAAAGACTCATGACAGCTGATATCCTCAGATAGCTGGTGGATCTGTGGAGCATTCGCTCAGCATTTTATGGACCACCCCTACTATGGTTCTCCATGATTCAGATATAGTGACCTCATTTATGGTAGAACATTCGATTAGCCACTTACGGTGAAGAAAACTATGAAAAATTTCCAAGAGTTTCTGGATACAGGTAGATGGAACAACATTGCAGCCTGTTTCGTCCACTGGATGCAGCTATGCAACCTACACAGAACGCACGGAGCAGCTGTTTGAGAATCCTGCGAAGTAAGTAGCAGGTGGCTTGGGGAAGAAGTCCTGAATTTGAAGCACCACCAAACCAGCAAAGAGTTTGTATGTTTTCCTCGAGTGCCCCCCAGGCTAGCTGCAATGCAGCAAGACCGCCAGCAGTGGGCACTGGCGAGGATGCCAAGAAGCCTCTAGTTCTGGCTTGAGGGATGGGAATGGAATCAACCAACATTCAGAGAGCGTGGGGAAAATACTTGATGTTTTTTTCATTTCTCCATCCCTTCATGGCTTGACCCATGGTAACCTGCAGGTTCCTAAGAGCTCTGAAGGAGGAGAACCTTATCCTCTGGTCAAAGGAGGCACTGTGTCAAGAAGGGACAAACCTCTTATGCTTTTTTCTCTTTCCGTGCTATTGCTGCTTGCATCGGGAAGCTGGTACAGCCACGGAAAGTGTGCAGTAGAACAGGACAGATAAAGTCTGCGCTTGCAAGCTGTGGGAATGACAAGGGGAGCTCCAAGGAACTGCAAAGTGTCAAGGGGATGTTGGACAGTGAAGGACTTGGCAAAGCAACCCCCCATCATTTTTTGTTTATTAAATCCTGGGCTCACCTGCAAGCTGCTCAGGCATCAGTCCGACCCTAAACAGCATGCCATAGACTTTGAAAGTAGAAAACAGGACAGAGCCCTACACAGCTCCCAGAAGGGCCAGTGGGCAGTGCACAAACAGAACAGATGGAAAAAGCATTGCAGAGGCTTTGACCACTGAACAGAGACTGGAACCACAGTCCAAAGAAAGCTGGTCAGAATTTTCGGACCACACCCAACCAAGTCAATTTTCCTGCTTAACCAAAAATATTAACATTCTCCGTAAGATTTAAAGAAGGCCCAGAGTCTCATAGCATCATATTCAAAATGTCCAGAGTATAATACAAAACTAATTGCATGTGAGCAACCAGGAAACTTTCAACCTGCATCATAAGAAATCACAGTCAGCAGGTGCCAATGACACAAGTGTTGGAATGATCTGAAAAAGACATTAATGAAACCATTACAGAAATACTGCAACAAGTACGAATCCTCCTAAGAGGAATGGAAAGACAGAAAATCTCAACAAAAGAAACAAATGATATAAACAAGAAAACAATGAAAATGTTAGAACTGGAAAAAAAAAATGACAACAACAAAGAGACTCTATTGACGGGCTCAATTATAAAACAGAGATGACAGAAGAGTTAGTGGACTGGAAGACCGGTCAATAGAAATTACTAGTCTTTCTCCTCTCCTGTGATTAATGTTCATACTATCAGAGTCACAAAAAGAGACACAAAAGGCTGCAGAGAAGAAAAAATACTGAAAGAAATAATGACTGAAAACTTCCTGAATTTATTAATAGAGATAAACCAATGGATTCAAGAAGCTCAGTGAGTCCCAAACAGGATAAATCAAAGAAATACATGCCCAGACACATCTTAATCAAATTGATGAAGACGAAAGACAAAGAAAAAAATCTAAAAACCAGGCAGAGAAAAAGGATGCTTGAACAACAGGGAAGCAATGATTCAAGTAACTGCAGATTTTCATCATAAAACATTGAAGCCAGAAGGAGGTGGAATGACATGTTTGAAGTGCCAAGAGAAATGAACTGTCAACACGGAATTCTACATCCAGTGAAAATATCCTTCAGGAATGAATTCAAAATAAAGACATTTTCAGATGAAGAAAAACATAGAAATTCATTGTCAGTAGACCTGCTCTACAAACAATTTTAAAGGATGTTCTTTAGAGAGAAAGAAAATGATACCAGAAGGAAACTTAGAACATTAGGAATGGTAAACATCTGGGTAAATACAATAGATTATTCCTATCCTGTTTTGTTCTTTCAAAAAATGTTTGATGGTTGGAAATGAAAATTATAACATTGTCTGATGGGATTTTCAAAGTAGGTTGATATAATATCTAAACCACTAGCAATAATGACAAAGGAAATGGACCAATTCCTCCGGTAACATAAAACTCACCAAAAATAAAAGATACGACGTGAATAGTCCTATTAAAGAAATTGCATTTATAGTTTAAAACCTTCCAAAAAAGAAATCTTGAGGCCCAGATGGCTTCATTGGCAAACTGTACCAAACACTGAGATTTCTTTTACTTTATTGGTAAATAATGCCAATTCTACACAATCTCCTCTAAAAAAAGGAACACTTCTCAGTCTATTTGATGAAGCTAACATTACCCTGATACCAAAACCAAACACATTACAAGGAAAAACAAAAAAAACTGGAGCCCAATATCTCTCATGAACTCAGACACAGAGAGCATGGGACAATTTTTCGGCATGATCAAAGTGCTCTGTACATTGAATGTTTTGTCACATACGTGTACATGAAACTACATGTGTTAAAATTCATAGAACTGTATGCCCCAAAATGTCAAATGTATGTATGTTAACTTAAAATTAAAATTTTTAAATGAATTATTTTAGGGCCGTAACTTTCAGATTGCATGACGTGGCCAGTTTCCACATCTACAAAACCATATCATAATCTTTCAAAATGGCATGACATATGGTGCAATGCAAGGCAAAGGAGTTGCAAGTCTCTTGGGAAAGTTTTCTTTTCTCTTAAAGGGGACACATCTGGCTTTGGATGCTATCCTGTGAAGATGTGATCTGCGGCAGCCACCTTGCATCATGCAGGGAAGCCAGGAGAGCGGCAGAGCTGCTGAGTGAGGGTCGTGGCATCTTGAATAGATGAATTAACCAGCCAGGAACTCCTCTTACCTCCAGGCCTTCCACGAGAGTTAATAAAGCCACATCACATCATGCATTGGCAGCTGAGAAAGCCTTATTTGAATAGTAGTCATGAATGTATACTTGAACTACTTTGTACAGGTTGAGTATCCCTAATCCTAAAATCTAAAATGCTCCAAAATCTGGAACATTTTGGGGACCAACATGATGTTCAAAGGAAACACTCACTGAAGCATGTCACATTTTGGATCTTTGAATGAAGGATGCTCAACTGGTAAATATATTGCAAATAGTTCCAAATCCAAAAAGAAAAAATTCTGAAATCCCAAACACTTCTACCCCCAAGTATTTCGGGTAAGTTCAACCCATATAATTTTTATGGATGAATTGGACACATGCCTTCCTGTAATAGCAAATCAGAAAAAAAAAATTGTTTTTCTCTATGAAGATTCTATGACCCCCTCAAGGTGCAATTGAACTTTTTGAGGAGAAAATTACTCAAAATCAATTAAGGTAATACAAAACTAATCACTTTTGGCAGGCACTCTTTATTAGCCAGATGGACAATTCTAAACAACTCTATTAGATTGGGTAATTGATCCAGTTAGGTGGGGAAGAGTTTTTTAGCCAGCTAATCTTGACAAGCTATGATGCTGTAACCTCACTGAAAATTGTGTATTTTGAAATAACTGTATTATTTTCACAAAGACAGGGATCGTTGTAAAATCCTGACATCAAATTTTATAACTCAAGGTCATCTCTTTCATGCTCCCTGACGAAGGCCCTTCAGCCTCCCAGGCAGTACTTGCTCAGGCATTTAAGCTAGTCTCAAACTCATCTTTGGAAAAAAAATCTGGTCCCTGTTTTTATGTGGCTCTGGGGCCACTTTTGTGCAGAAGTTTGGCTGATTTACACTAGGCACAAACACACATCATGCTGTTAATATTTTGATGATCTTTGTCATCTATACATTTGGAATCTAAAAAAAACATGGACCACCTTTAAATCAACATTTCATTAAATCCTGGTCAGCAATCTCAGCTTTGAACTACTAGTTCTACTGCCTGTTCTGACGACAGCCCAATCTGTCTGTTGGCTGCTGGAAGTTTTAGTAATAACAGAACTCTTTATATCCAACTCTGGCTTCATAGCATTGGCTTCCACCCATTGCCCCTTGTTGTCATCTTGAGGGCCATCCAGAAACAGTTTAATTCTTCTTCCACGTGACAACCCTTCCAATATCAAATGACAACCTAAAATGTCTGAAGACAATTATGGTGTCCTCTCACCTAATCTTCTCTATAAAGCCAGCATTCCCAATCCCATCTACAATTCATCAGAGAACATGATCTGGTGTCCTACTGAGACCCTGGTTCTGTCCTCCATGGGATCTCCAGGTCAGGAGACCAGAACTGAACCCCACCCTTCATCCGTGGTCTAAACAGCAAGGACAGAGGAGGATAACTGCTTCTCTTGTGCTACAACGCCACTAACAGGGTAACCAGGAAGTGTAATTCGTACTGTTGACAGTGGCCTCATCCTGTGCATCCGCATCAAAGCTCATGCCCATCATCTGCACCTGTGCTGAAAAGCAGCCCCTCTCTTGTCACACTTTTCTCCTCCTGTTTTTGTATAGTTGGTTGTTTGGATGCAAGTGCAGGACCCTACAATTGTTTCTGCTAAATCTCATCTTGTTGGATTCAGGCTAATTGTTCCAGCCTGTCAAGACCTTTTTGGATCCCAATTCCATCATGCACTGGCTACCACAAATCACTGCTAACATTTTTGAACAAAATAAACTTGGGGACAAAGCCCTGTGGCATGTTCCTGGGAGCCTTCCCTTGGGAATAGTTATTCATCCAGTTCTAATCCTACCTAATTGTAGTAGCATCCAGCTCATATGTTTCCATCTTATCTACACACATTCTAAACTTGTCCATGTAAATTTGTCAAATGCTTTGGTTAAATCCAGATAAACTCTGTCTAAGGCACCCATTTTCCTTATTTTTCAGCACACACACATGTATATATATATATATATATATATATAAGCAAATGCTTCTAGGAACCAACTGTCCTTTTCTGCTTACTGCTGCATAACCAAATATTAACACAATCATACATGATTTGATCTGCCTTTGTAGATAACTACTGTAACTGGGATTTTTTTAAAAACAAGAGTTTAAATCTTCAATAAAAACAATAGTAAAACTATCCCAGAATTTGGTGTGATTTGACTTCTGCAAAGTACAGTGAAGGTGCCAGTAGGTCAGTAAGGACCAGCCTTTGAGAACTCCCTGCTCCAGGAAACAGGTTTGTCCTTGGAGCCTGAGGCGGCATAGAAGCTTTCTGAGGGGTCCTGGGGATCCTTAAATGACAGACGTGGCACACCCGTGGTGGACAGGAACGGGAGGTCTCCGCATCTGAGGAGCTCAGGTTCAAAGTACTCCGGGCACCTATTTTAGAAGAGGATTCCCCACCAGCCAGATGGGAGACTTAGGAAGCATGTCACATTAAGTCTACACCTTTATCGGTCATGCTGACAGCAGCAATAACATTGGCTTACACTTTCTCACCATTGATTATGTGGCAGACACTGTTCTAACACATTTAAATACATGATTCACTTCTTCCTCATGACAACCCTATAAGGTTGGTACCATTTTTATTCCCCATTTTATAGATAATAAAATGACACATAGAGAGTAGTTAAAAGCCCCTGAATAGGGAACTATTTAGGTACTTACTCCCCAAGTAGCACTGGTCTGACATTGACAGAGAGGGGTCCCCATTTTGGTCACGTGATGGGAAATGGGGACGTAGGGGCAGAAATCTAGGCAGAGTCTGACACCTGCAGAGCCAAAATGGGTCCCTCCTCACCTTTTACAGCTCTCTCAAGCCTGCAGAGCACTCTGGAGAGTGATATTTTGTAGATAAAAAATTTTTTAAAAAATGTATCAGGTATCTCTAAAAAAAAAAGAAGGTATAGAGGAATTGGTCAGTACATTCCAATGAATTACTTTGCTGAGGAGGAGTACATACAGCCGCTGGTGATGTGTTGGATGGCGTGGCCCTGTCCTGTGCCATGGTGACTGAACCCTGTATGCCTGAGCCCTGGATTGGTGACAGCTGACCTCAGACCACCTTCTGCTGCCCCCTCCATCGGCAATAAGTGGCAGATACAAATGAGGAGTCGAGGGCAGGGAGAGTCAGCTGACTCCATCCCACCTCACAAACTTGCGGAGTATTTTAATTTTTCAAAAGTTTTTCCATCTACCTGTCTCTGCTTCTATGTGCTTTGTGTATTAGTCATTGTTGACATGTCTGCCTCCCCTAATAGATGAGGAGTTAAACTAAACTAATTCAGTAATCTCATTATCACCAACCAATTTGTGTCCACATGTTCGTGCATAAATATCAGCCTGAATTAAAGCCTAAACCATCAGTCTCGACTAAAAAGAACAATGACTTCATTAAACGAATACACCTCCATCGGTAAAAGATTTTTAAATATACGTGACATTCATTTATTCATAAATTATATACACAGACTATTGACTTGTCAAACATCAGCAAAGCTCAGTGTTTTCTTAATTTTAAATTAAACATAGAGATGAGGAAGTTCTATTCATAGTATTTTCTTCCTATACCCCCTTTGCGTTTGCTCCCACACCCTGGACTATACACACACCACTTTGCATCCCAGAGGTAGTGACTGCAATGAAACCAAAGGGACACTGGATTATAGCCATGGCTGGCTGACCTGAGCCCAGTCATTCTTCCTCTTTGTGCCTCATCTTCCATGGTTTTATGTTTGATAAAAATACTCACTTAGCTACCTTTCACAGGATAGTTAAAAAAAAGGGGGTGAGGGGGCTCCAAAAAGGAAAGACCATGATGTGGATGCAAAATAATGCTATTTTTATTGCCATGATTATGGTATTGACTGATGACGGGAAAGCTGAAGGAAACTGGCATCTTGAAGACTCTCGCAAGTGGAAGAAGACTGATTCTAAGCTGTAGTATCAGAACCGCTTTTGAGTACAATAAAAATCACTTGCCCGTGGAGGACAATTTGGCTAGGCAGCCACAACGGCAGACGCCAATGCACACAGAGAGGGCAGGTGACACCTAGCAGTGGCTGGAGACAGACGTGTGCGATCACAGACTTCGTGAAAACCACTCCGACCGTCAGACCTCTGACGGCAGAAAGGGCCTTCATGGGAAGTGACAGGACCAGGCGGGGGCTGCTCAGGCAGACGTCTTTTGGGGACCTCGCCAGTGGGACAGCTGCCTGGGTGGGCGGCTGTAACAAGTGACACCTTGTATTAGTTTCTCAAGGCAGTTGTAACAAATTATCATACACCTGGTAGCTTAGGAGACAAAACCCAACCTACACTAATTCTCTCACAGTTCTGGAGGCCAGAAGTCTAGAACCAGTGTCGCTGGGTCCAAACCAGGAGCACCCCCTCTGGTAGCTCCAGGGGGAGCATCCTCTCCTTGGCTCTTCCAGCATCTGGTGCCTGCAGGTGCGCTTTGGTCTGTGGCCGCATCACTCTAGTCTCTGCCTCCATCTTCACGTGGCCTTCTTTTCTTCTTCTTTTTTTTTTTCTTGTTTGTTATTTGCATAAATTTATGGAGTACAAGTATAATTTTGTTACTACTGCGTAGTGGTGAAGTCAGGGCTTTTAGTGCATCTGTCACTGGAGTAATGTCCATTGTACCCATTAGGTAATTTCTCCAGCCTCCACCCTTCCCAGTCTCCACTGTCTGTCATTCCACACTCTACTTCCATGCATACACGTTATTTAGCTCCCACTTTTATGTAAGCAAATGCAGTATTTGTATTTCTGGGTCTGAGTTTGTTTCCCTTAAGTCCCATCCATGCTGCTGCAAAAGACATGATTTCATCCTTTTTATGGCTGAATAATATTAGTTTGCTTGCATATCTTTGCCATTGTGAACGGTGCTGCAATAAACACGGCCTTCTTTCCTGTGTGGGTTCCAAATCTCCCTACGCCTCCTCTTGTATGGAAACATAAGACTGCAATTAGGACCCACTCTTGATAATCCAAAATAACTTCCCCCAAACCCTTAGCTTAACTGCATCTCCAAAGACTCCTTTCCAAATAAGGGGACATTTCCAGGGGTGAGTTGGGGGCCTGCCGTAGCTCAGCCTACCACACCTCTCCCCAGTTTCCCTCTGCCCTGAGACCCTGTGATTCCATGGTTTATGCATATTCAACAGCATGCAGTATAAAGTAAGGAATTATGTAAGTGGCATAATGAGGGCAAAAGCACTCAGAAAAGGGAGGGAGAACCAATTATGACCTCTTGGGGATGTCCCGAGGCCCCCACTAGGAGTGTCCCCTCCCATGAACACAGCATCTGTCCCCAAACCCTATGGGGCCCAGAGGAGGGTCCCAGCGCCTGACATTCTCCAGGCAACTTCTGGTCCGCATCCATCCTACTCTCCCTTCTACCTGATATTTTCTAATTGCTTTAGGAAAAACCCTGTCGCTACAAAGAAAACAGCCTCTCTGTCAAGACTAGTTTGGTCAGTCAACTATAACAACACACATAAAAAGGGAAGGGCAGCTGAAGATGAAATGCTGTAAGGCAAGCAGAACAGTTCATCCATTCTCATCTTTTTCTGTCCCAGAATTTAGCAGAACACTTGCATGAGGTCCTCACTTTTACGGTGCTTCTTCAGCAGCCCTGGCCAGAATACACGAAGTATGTCCTGGGGCAGAAAATCTGTCCAACTGCCACAGGCCCATGAGGCTGTCCCTGGTCCAGTGTCCTGTTGTTTATGGAGGCCTCGGAAACTCAGCCAGGTTCTCCTCCCAAAAGGCAACCTCAATATTAAACATATCCCACCTGCTCTTCATGGTTATTTGGGTTTCCTGAATCCGCTTGGACACCTTGGGAATCCCTTTATATCTCCTACTTCTTTCTTCTTCAAGAGGTAAGAGCTCCCTGAGCTTATGGGGGTTCTATGAAATAGGACTTAATTTGTATCCAAAACTTCTCATTTAAAACCAAAGGGACAAAAGGCAAGAGATCAATTATGTATCAAATATGATACATAAGACTGAGTTAATGCTATACAGTTACAATATTATAGATTTTAATCTTGTCTGTTGTTCACCTTTGCAACTTCAGTCTGAGGGGACCAAACTTTGTGGTATGTTGTTGTAAGGCCCTTCCCTTGCCCGTGATTCAGTTTCTTGAGTCCTGTTGGGTCTGGTTCCAGAAGCTTGTTATGAAATAAAATAGAGGTGCTTCCAAGGTGAAGACCTGGTGGTGCTCACTCCAAAGGTCAAAACAGAACTAGATGGAGAAGATGGCAAAGTAGGGAGGACTAGGAATCTGTCTCCCACCTGGGAAGCAATTACACAGGCAGAATTTGTCCTATGCAACTATTTTGGAACTCCAGGCTATTGAAAGCTTGCAACTTCCAGGGAAAGGATTGGATGGTAAATTGCAGTTGATTTCCATCAATTTCAGCTCTGAGCACAGTAGCAGTTATCCTTCCCCTACTCCCAGCCCCAGGGCAGGAAGTGTCCTTGGAGCAGCTTGCTTGCAGCCAGCGGGAACCAGGTTGGGCAGAAAAGCACCCTCTTCTCCAAATACAGGAGCTGTGTGCTCTGATCACAGAGCTTCAGACAAAGAGGCAGGGGCCACTGTTGTTGCACCCCAACCCATTGTCGCAAGCCCCTCTTCTTGCAGCTGAAGTGACTTCCAGGGGATTTAAAGGGTTGGCATTTTTCCCCCTTTCATTTTTCTCTTTTTCCCTTTTGGAAGCCAGACATTAAAGACTAGAATATTCAAAAGCAATCACACACACAAGAGAAATTAGAAGGAGACCATGCATACCTAGGAAAGGTGCGAGCTCAGAAAAGATCTGAGAAGACCTTACATTTACACCTCAGGCTGATCACTGGCACAGAGACAGCCTACAACAATAAAAAGAAAACAAACATACAAAAATCCAATAATATCAAACAAAAAACCCTGGTGAAGGGGAAAAATCTAGTTTCCAGAGGTACCACATTATTAGATTCAAATGTCTATTTTTCTAACAAAAAGTCACAATACATACAAAGAAACAGGAAAGTATGACCCACTCAAAGGAAAAAAAAATAATCAACAGAAACTATCTCCAAAAAAGACCTCATGGTGGATCTAACAGACAAACACTTTAAAACAACTGCCTTAAACATACTTAAAGAAGTAAATGAAGACATGGAGAAAATCAAGAAAACAACTTATGAAGAAGATGGAAATAGTCAATTCACTAGGGGGGTGATTTCAGAAGATCTGAGCAGGCAAAATAAAAACTCGGCAAACTGGAAGATAGGACAACAGAAATTATCAAGTCTCTGAAACAGGAAGAAAAAAAATAGAAGAAAAGTGAACAGACCACAAGGCATCTGCAGGACATGATCAAGGAGGCCAACACGCTCACTGTGGAGATCCCAGAAGGAGAAGAGAGAGAAAGAGGCAGACACAATATTTGAAGAAATGATGGCTCACAACTTTCCAAATTTGGTTAAAGATATTAATATAAACATTCAAGAAGCTCAATAAACTACATCGACGATGAACTTAAAGAGACCCACAGCAAGACACATAATAACCAAACTTTTCGAAGACAAAGAGAGAAATTTGAAACAATGAGAGAGAAGCATCTTGTCACCTATGAGATCCTCAACAAGATTATCAGATTTCCCATCAGAAACTTTGGAGGCCAGAAGGTAGTGGGCTGATATATTCAAAGTGCTAAAATAAAAAAAAAACCTCTCAACTAAGAATCTAACATCCAGCAAAACTGTCCTTCAAGAGTGAGGAAGACATTAAAACATTCCAACATTCCTAGAGAAATCCTGGCACTCTGGGAGGCCAAGGCAGGTGGATTGCTCGAGGTCAGGAGTTCAAGGCCAGCCTGAGCAAGAGCGAGATCCCGTCTCTACTATAAATAGAAAGAAATTAATTGGACAACTAATATATATAGAAAAAAAAATTGGCCAGGCATGGTGGCACAACATGCCTGTAGTCCCAGCTACTCAGGAGGCTGAGGCAGAAGGATTGCTTGAGCCCAGGAGTTTGACGTTGCTGTGAGCTGGGCTGATGCCACAGCACTCACTCTAGCCTGGGCAACAAAGCAAGACTCTATCTCAAAAAAAAAAAAAAAAAAAAAGATTTCTAAAACATTCCTAGATAAATAAAGCGTAGGGAGTTTGTTATCACTAGACTTGTCCTGCAAGAGATGCTAACGGGAGTCCTTCAGGGTAAAATGAAAGGATGCTAGACAGACAGTAACTTGAGGCCATATGAATAAATAAAAATTGCAAGTAAAGGTAAATACACGGACAATTACAAAAGCTAGTATTATTGTAACATTGGTATGTAACTATGCATTTTGATTTCTGCATACTTGAAAAGACTAATGCAGTTTTTTAAATTATTAGTTTATGATTTTGGCCATATAATGTACCAACATGTAATTTTTGTGACATTAGCAACTGAAAGGAGTGGCGTGGAGATGTAAAAGAGCAGTATTTGTATCTGTTACTGGAGTTAAGCTGCTATAAATCCAAATCAGAGTATATAACATTAGTATATTAAATGTAATCCCCATAGTAACTACAAAGAAAATAGATACAAAGTATACACAAAAAATGAGAAAGGAATCTAAACATTTCACTGTAAAATATCACCTAAACCCAAAAGAAGATAGTAATGTAGGCAATAAGGGACAAAAATCTACAAGGTATATAGAAAACAAATAGTGAAATGACAGAAGTGTTAGTAAGTACGTCCTTATCAGTCAGTCTGAAAAAGGATGGAAAATTCTGACACATGCTACAACGTGGATGAACCTTGAAGACATTATGCTAAGTGAAATAAGCTAGTCACAAAAAGGCAAGTAATGCATGATTCCATTTATATGGGGTACAAAGAGTGATCAAAGTCATAGAGACAGAAAGAATGGTGGTTGCCAAGGGCTGGGGTAAGGAGCTGGGGGTGAGGGGGCTTGGGGAGTTATTGGGGAAGAAGGGGTACAGAGTTTCAGTTTTGCAAGATGAGAAATGAGTTATAGAGATAGATGGTGTTAATGGATGTAAAACTGTATATATTTATTTAATACCACTAAACTGTGCACTTAAAATTGGCTAAGATAGTAAATTTTACCACAATTAAAAAAAAAAAAACTAGAAAAACTCTGAAAAGTCCTGCTTTCTTTATACTTTCCTGTGGCTTCAAAAACCTAAATACCCAGACTACAAGTGTGGGTATTAAACATTGCTCTTGCAGGGGCAGGAAAGGCTGAAAGGGAATCATAAAAGTGTTTCTCTATGAACATAAGAGGAAGGATTAGCAATGCATTTAGTCCCTCTTTCAACAAATATTTGCTGAGCACCTACTGTGTGCAAGGAATTGGTTAAGAAGTGTGGATAATCAAATGCCAATATGCCAGGTCCCTGCCCTGAAGAAACTGACTATCCCACTAGTGGGTAAAACGTGGGTACAACTACCATGTTAATCTTTCTGGATGACACAGTCAAAGATCAGCCTTTGGTTGGTTACTTGAGAAAATGGACCAGAGAGAAGATATAAAAGATCGTGCTATGTGTTCAGAGAAGGAAAATACCACATTTGGACTCATGAGCAAAAAATGACAGTCCAAGCCAGGTCTCAGAGGAGAAGCAATGTCCCAGTAATTGGGGCAGGATCCTTCAGGGCCACCTCAATGACTGCTGCCAGTCCCCCTCTGCCAAAATGGATCCGCAAAGCCACCTATTTTACAAGAAACCTGGCATCAGATTTGGTGCCCTCACAACCTACTTGCCCAGTCCACGGACACTCCTTTATTCCATCAATCAACAAATGCTGAGGGTCGCCCACCATGGATAGCGGACTGTGCTGGAAAACAATTATCAATAAAGTGCTACAAAAATGAACGACGGAGGCGTTACTTCCAGCCAAGGCAGGAGACCCAAAAGAGCCAATGGTGTGGTTCTAGTCCATAAGTCTCAGCAGGCTCCAGGCCCAAGAAAAGCCAATGTTTCAGTTTGAGTCTGAAGTCAGGACAAGACTGATGTCCCAGCTCAAGCAGTGGGGCAGGAGGAAGTTTCTCCTACTTGGGGGAAGGTCAGCCTCTCTGTTCTGCTCAGGACTTCAACTGATGGGATGAGGCCCACCCACATTGGGGAGGGCATCGATCTGCTTCACTCAGTCTGCAGTTTACCTGTTGATCTCACCCCATGACACCCTCACAGCCACACAGCAAGGACTGACCAAATACCTAGGAACGCCGTGGCCCAGTCGGGTTGATACATATAATTAACTGTCACAACCAGGGACACAGGCAAGCAGGCCAGAAGTTAAAATGCACACACTGGAACATCTCACACTTCAGTGCAGCTGAAGCAAAGTTTCCTTATTTTTAGAGAACTCCGGAGCTATTTCATTGCGGTTTCCTGTCTACCTATTAAGCCTGTGCCTTATGAGTCTGCAGCCCACTTTGAAGGGTGATGGCTCCAGAGAAAGTGCTCAGAAACACTGGGTGGGGAATCAGTGCCCCCTCTCCAGCCCTGTGTTGGCCTGACCACCTCAGCCCTGGGTGACCTGCCCAAGCCCAGCTCCGACCCTGCCCTGCTCTGACCCTGCACTGATTTAGTCAGGCTCCCTGGGACACTAGTAGAGTCTCACTGTCGAGTTGGATACTTCCATGGGATAGTTTTGATGGGCCCTAAATCTCAAGCCCTGGCCCTGTCCCCAAAGGCTGTAGGAGGTGGGATTTCAACAGACAGAAACATCTGGGGGAGGGGGAAGCTAAACACAGCAGGGAGAACAAACATGAGGACGTGGAAGGTGGAAGTGCTCAAGGATCAGAGGGCATGTCTCTGGGACCCCAGGGCATTGGCACAGATGGCCAAAAGAAGTTAGTGGGAGTGTCAGGAGGGGAGGGAGGATTAAACCCAGGAGAGATAAGGCCAATTCATTCATTCCATAAATACTTCTTGAGCACCTGTGAAATGCCAGGCTTTGTTCTAGGTTAATATGTAAGCAAACTCAGTGAAAATCTTCAGGGATGAAAGCTTAAGGCTGATGACCTCACTTCTAAATGCAAAACTGCAGCAGCCCTGGCACCTGAATAAAGCAAAGACACTTGTTCTGAGCTGTGTGTCTGTCCAGCTGTCACCCACTTCTCCAGGGCCACCCGGAAAACAGCACTGGGCAGCTGCCCCTTAAAGACTATTTTGCTATCCCTTTGAAAGCTCTCATCTGCAGAGCTGGAATCCTTTCCAGATTGGGTGAAGGGGGTTTCAGAAGGTCACTAGAAAGAGCCAGGATACTGGATCAGCCAAGGATAGGGACAAGTTGAGAACATCCCTCTGAGTGTCTTCAGTACTTTCTCTCTTTCCACCTCCCTGTGTTTGTTCTCCCTGCAAAGGAGTCTTGCCTCCCCTGGACAAAGTCTTAGAAATGTGTGTGCGTGTGTTTGCAAACCAGGATCTCACACAGATAGGCATGTGTCCAAGGGGACAGGTGGCACCAGTGTAATAAGAGAACACCCATTGTGTTTGCATTTAATGATTTTGCTCCCAGGGACAGGCAGGCAGGAAACCAAAGCAATACTTTTACAGACTTTTCCAGCAAAACGCTTTCCTTCCTGTGCCCAGTACCTGATAATTGCCACTTAATGGGTTATTGGAAACCTCTAAACTCTTCCTGCCCCCTAAAATTCTCCTCACCTGTCAAGCGCTGAGAGAGCAGTGCAAGCCTTCTAGACAGTTTCCAAAATGAAGTTGTCCTGGGCCCACAGGTCTATGTCTGGAAGGTACGGTTGCCATGGCAATCCCAGCTAATGAATAGGTATGTAAATGAGGGAAGAATCTATTCATCATTTGCCAGTTGTTCTAAGTGCTTGCCCTTTCAGAGGCTTGGGGGAAGGAGGGGTGGGGTGTTAGAAAAGCATATGTTTAGTAAAAATTTGGGAGAAATGTTTGTTTTCAGAGTTCATCATGAGCAAGGATTATTTTTGGTGGGATGCTCATAAAGTGGTTTGCTCTGCAGCTACCCTGAGAAGAGAACTGGGATTAAACAAAAGCACACAGCCCAATCCACCTGCACTCTGTGTCCCCCAAGGAAAACTGCAGGAAACATTTCTATCACAAGCAGTGAGCCCAAAATTTGGTCCACTTGCATAGTTTGAGTCTTAAGTAAGGCCTAAGAGACTCCCAAGCTGTCCTGGCAGCAGACTAATGGTTTCTGACTTCTCCCCCGATTCCTAATTAAAATGCCCATGAATATACACAAACAGTCAAAAACTGGCAACAGCAACTTAGACCGGGGACAAGCAAAGCCCAGAGCCCAGATTCACAGACTGTCAAGCAATTCTACTGGCCTGGAGATGAACCAAGAAGGGCAACTGTGTTCTCTGAGTAAGGCCTGGGAGGAAACTGCCCCTGTGCACTGCAGATGGATTCTGTTCCTGCAGACATTGTCCCTGTCACGTTGGGAGACCTTGGGCAGTTTACTCAGTTCCTCTGAGAGTCCACGCTCGCATTCGAAAATGAGAACAATAAAAGAACCGACTTCACAGGTTTCTCATGAGTTAAGATGGGTAAGATGAGTATTTTCCTTCTAGAATAGAAGCTCCATAGAGGCAGGGGTTTTGTCTGTGTCATTTGCAGAGCTACGCCAAGTACCTAGATTGGCACGCGGCACACAGAGGGCGTCCGATACATGTCTGTGGCATGAGCGGGCTGTCTATTAATTCTGAGCAGGATCAGAGAGTCACCAGGGCACTGTGCCCTGAGGCATTCAACACAGGAGGAAAGATGTCAGTAGAGGGGTGAAGAAGGCATGATGGGAAAGGTGGGTTTCCACACCTGGGCAAGGAGGCATCTCGCAGCTCGTTTGGGTAGAGAACTGGGCAGTGGAAAGTAGAACAGAAACAACGCCTACTCACAGCAACAAACCACTCTGGGTGAGTTCTGGCTCCTCAGGGAAGGAGATGAGGGCTGTTCTCAGTAGGTTCGAGACTGCATTAGCGTGAGCCAAGTGCGACTCACATACCCTCTCTTTTGGCAATTGATCAGACCGGCCATTCGTTCCTCATTCAAGGACCATGTATGGCAGTGGTTAAGTGTCATAACAGTAGGGTGTATGAAAAGATTTTGCTGTGGGAAAAATGACCTTCAGGAACAGTAAACTCTTCTGATCTGTAGTCAGACGTGGTTATCCATTGTGACACTTGGCCCCGTCTGGACAGCATACCGTTGACACAAACTTGACTACAGAAACCACGAGATATGTTTAGCAAGGATCTACCTTATGTTCTCAGAAACCCTTAGAAAACACGAGTCAGGAAAGACAAGCCGGAAGAAAGCAGAGGAATTTCAATTATGGTTGGAATGCAGAACATTCCAAGAGCCGGACCCCTCACCCTAACAGTAAGTGGGATGAGCCACAAAAATCATAATGTCTCTTCTTTTCTTTTAATCCATCAAAGGGCTAAGGAATCAAAGAAATCTAAATGAGGAAAATTCCAGAAAGTGATGAGCCCTTCCTAGGAGAAAGAGGCTCCCAGCTAGACTTGCTTGCATCATAGATGTGGCCTTAGGGAGGAGTTAGCCTAAGGTTGAACACACTGCTGCATATCCACTGCTGTGACATTCAAATCTTCAGGTGCCCCAGCCAGGGAGCACTCTGTATGCACTATGAGCTTAGCCCTGAACCCTAACTGAGTGTGCAGGCTGAAGGAGGGATAGGGCAGGAGGGCTGAGAATCTCTCTGAGGCCACCATGGTGGAGGCTTCGTGGCATGGGTACACCTGCTCTCCAAGGACCAGAAACAGGAGGCAGAATGGAGTGAGAGCTCCGGAAAACCTAGAAATCCTTGGTGGAACTGGACAGCAAAGACAGCTCCCCTGTGAGTGAAAAGCCAGCATGGTTCAGAAAGCACAGCAACTCAGCAGTAAACCATAAAGACATGTGCAGTCTTGTCGCTGCTCCCATCACAGGCCCTGAGGAATAAGAAGTCCTGACACTACCCTAAACATCTTTGAAGTCACTGTGAACCAAAGCCAAATAAAGCTATAACAGAGCCCCTACCCAGCTCAACTACAAATCAGATTGCCTGAGACCCTGACACTAGTGCCTGGCAGTGTCATTGGGTCTTGCCATTCTTTACCATTCTAGAATGGGTCTTGCCATTCTTTACACATAGATTTTCTTTATTTCAGTCTTACAAGTTTTTTAGTGTTTTGTTTTCTTACACACAATGTGTGGCATTCAATCAATTATGGGAAGAAGCGAGAAAGTGACTGATGCTCAAGAGAAAACTCTACAGAAGCAGACTTAAGAGATAGCCCAGATGTTATAATTATCAGACTTAAAATAATTATGATAAACATGCTAAAAGATCTAGTGGTAAAAATAGAAAACATGAACAAATGGGGGATTTCAGCAGAGAGATGGAAATTATAAAAAAAAGAAATAAATGAAAATGTTAGGAATAAAAATATATAGAAATGAAGGAATCATTAGCAGGACTTAAAAACAGACTGGACGTGGCAAATAAAAGGTCAGCCAATAAAAGTATCCATTGAAATATAAAAAGGTAAAAGCAAGTGAGGAAAAAAAACAGAACACAGCATTTAAGACCTGAGGGACAGTATCAGATGGTCTGACAAATACGTAACTAGAGGGCCAGAAGAAGAGAGAGAATAAGGAAGAAGAAATATTTGAAGAGACAATGGTTGAGGATTTTCCAAAATTAATGAAAGAAATCAACCAACAGATCCAAGAAGCTTGGTATGTATCAAGCATAATGAATGCAAAGAAAACCATACCTAGGCATAGCACAAACTTCTAAACCTGCAAAAATCTTAAAAACAGCTAACGGAAAAGACACACTACACCTACATAAAGTTGCCACTTTAAAAATATTTATGGATGTTTCGTTAGAATCTATGAAGGCCAGAAGATGAAATAGTATCTTTAAAGTACTCAAAGAAAAAAATGTTAACTTAGAATCTTCCATCTTTAAATATCCTTCAAAAATGAAGGCAAAATAAATACATTTTCTTTAAGGAGATACTTGTACACCAATGTTAATTGCAGAGTTATTCACAATAGCCAAAAGGTAGAAACAATGTAAATGTCCATCAACAAATGAATGGACAAACAGTATATGACATAAACATACAACAGAATGTTATCCAACCATAAAAAGAAAAAAAGTTATGAAACAGGCTACAACATGGATTGACCTTGAGACATTATGCTAAGTAAAACAAGCCACCCACAAAAGGACAAATATTGTATAACTACATTTATATGAAATATTTAGAATAGGCAAATCCATAGAGACAGAGTAGAGATTACCAGGGGCTGGCAGGATGAAGGCATGGGGAGTTAGTGCTGAATGGCTACACAGTGTTTCTGTTTGGAGTGATAAAAAGTTTTGGGAATAGATAGTGGCAATGGGGATAGATAGATAGTGGCAATAGATAGTGGCAACACTGTGAATGTAATTAATGTCACTTAATTGTACATTTAAAAATTGTTAAAATGCAAAATTTTATTTCATATATTGTACCACAATGAAAATACAAAAATAATTTTTAAAAAAAGAAATTTCTGTCAGTTAAAAGCTCAGAGTATCCCCTCTCCAGTAGAACTACAGTAAAAGAAATGCTAAAAGAAGATCTCTAGGTTGAAGGCAATTGAAACCAGATGCAAACCCAGATACACAGAAATGAATAGAGTGCCAGAAAAGGTAAAATGATGATAAATACAAAAGTTTTACTTATCATCTAATAAATGACAGCAAATGTATATGTGCATTTCTAAATTATTTTAAAAGACTATCAACTGTTTAAAGCAAAAATAATACCATTAAGTTGTAGGGTTTATAGTATATGGAGAAGTAAAATATATGACAACATATATTTATATATTGACAGTCATATGCTGTAAGATTCTTAGATTGTTCATGAAGTAGCATAAAATTATTTGAAGCAAAACTGATAAGTTCAAGATGTGTATTGTACTCTCTAGAGAAACCACTAAATGCTCGTGTACAAAGCAATAGGAGGGACAAAATGAAATACACAAACACACTAATTTCACCCAAAAGGTGGCAGAAAAGGAAGAATGGAGGAACACAGAACAGATGGTTCTTATAGAAAACATATATCAATGGCAGACTTAAATCCAACCCTATCAATTATTTCATACATTATAAATGGACACTATTTTAAAAAGAGTTGGGTGATTGAATCAGTCTAAAAGGAAAGACCCAACTATATGCAGCTTCCAATAAACAGATGCAAAATATAAACAAATTGAAAGTAAAACAGTTTTAAAAAGTAAACCATGCACACCCTAAGCAATATAGATTGTGTGATTATATTTATACCATACAAAGTAGGCTTTTAAGACAAAGAGTATCAGAAAGAAGAGAGATATTTCATAGTGGTAAAAGTATCAATTCATAAAGAAAACAACAATTTAAATGTGTGTGTCTACAAATAATATAAAAATACATGAAACAACAGTGGCAGAACTAAAGGGAGAAATAGACAAACCCACATGGTGGGAGAATTTAACACCTCCTGAAAGTAATTGGTAGGAGAAGAAAAAAAATTCAGTAAAAATAGAGAATATCTAAACATCACTATCAATCCGCATGGCCTAATTAACATTTACAGAATACCATACCCAGTAATGCAGAATTCACATTCTTTACAAGTGCATAAGAAACCAACATAGATCATACGCTGGACCATATAACAAGAGTTAGTACATTTCAAAGGATCAAATTTATACAAGGTATGTTTTCTGACGGCAATAGTAACAACAGATATCTAGGTGATATTTAATTATGACAATAAGATATCAAGAAAACATACTATTATGTAGAAACTAAGTATTATATGTTGAACCAGCCTATAAGTCAAAAGGAAAGAAAAACATAAGTGGGAAATTAGAAAATATTTCAAACTGAATGATTATATAAAATGTCATGTGGATATTTATGGAGTGAGAAACACCTTGAATAATTGGAAAAGAGAATGCAGTGTCCCTTATGCACTCTCGAAAAGTAAGCAAGGTCTCCTCTCTCTCCACATTCCACCTCTGCAGGGGTGCACACACCCATACTGATTATTACAGGGCTGCGGTCAGAACAGATGAGGGAGAAGAAATGAAAACACTGAAAAATTCAAATACTCTGCAGAAGCAAATAATTGTTATCATTGCTGTCATTCATGTTGCTACCACATTCCAGGGTTTGTCATTTCTGGGCAGCAGCAGGGTAGAGTGGGAGTTCTACCAAGCTTTCTGATCATTGGAGCCAAAAAGACTAGAGGTGAAATCCCAGCCCCATTATTTACTATGGCTTCTTGGCCAAAGCATGAACTAATCTGACTCTTAGTCTCCTCATCTGTAAAATGGGTATATGCTTCCTTTGTTAACATGAAGGAAGTCTTCAATCACTGTTGTTCTGCCTCACCCCTTTTTCTATTCAGACTAGGTCAAATTCTGTGTGTACTAAAATTTATCATAATTTTTAAAAATGATTTGTGGAACATGACTAAACCTTTAAACAATTATATTAAGAAAGAGAGAAGGTTTAAAATCAATGATCTTATGTTCCACTTTTAGTTAGAAAAAGAAGAGCAAGTTAAACCAATTATTTGAAGAAAATGATATAAAAATAAAAGCATAAATTGATGAAATAAACAATAGAAAAACAGTAATCAATGAAATAATAAATAGATAAATAATAGATAAATAAATGAAATAAATAATAGGGAAACAAACAATGAAGTTATCAAAGTTAATTTTTTTAAAAAATGTTCAAGAGAATTGAAAATCCTCTAACAAGGCAGGAATGAAAGAGCCTGTGGATATTAAAAGGATAATTAGGTAGGTGACAGTAAAAAAAAAAAAATTTATGTCAAGAAATTTGACAACTTACATTTTAAAATGAACAAATTTCTTAAACTACAAAAGTGACAAGGTAATGCAAGAAAAAAAATGGAAAATCGAACTAGCTCTGTGATTTCAAAGTACTTCACAATGTAAAAGCCTCCACAGAGAAGGGTGAATAAGTACACGATAAAGCAAACATAATATTGTAAAATCAACGTGACGAGGTGATCTGGGTGTTCACTGTACTGTTTATTCAACATTTCTGCATGATTGAAAAGATTTATAATATAATTTGAGAAAAAAATCCTTCTAACAGAAAATTCTAGGTCTAAATGGCTTCAAATAAATATTTAAGGAAGAAAAATATCAATCTTAAGCAAACTCTTTCAAAATATAGAGGAGAAAAAAATACTTCCCAACTCATTTTATAAGGCCAGCTAAATGGACACTGAAACTTGACAAGGATACTATAAGAAAAGAAAATTACAGACTAACATATCTCATAAAATATAGATGCAAAAATCTTTATCAAAATATTAGCAAATCAAATCCAGCAGTGTCTGAAAAAGAAAATCCATCATGACTAAGTGTGGCATATTCTAGGAATATAAAGTTGGTTTGAAAATGTCAATGTAATTTACTACATTAACAGAATAAAAAAAAAAACATGGATCGTTTTGATAGCTGCAGAAAAAGCATTTGACAAAAGTCAACACCTGTTCAAGATAAAAAAGCTCAGCAATTTGGAACAGAGGGAATTTAGTCTGCTAAAACCAGGAAACAAAAAGCTTACAGCTAACTTCATACTAAGTGGTGAAAGAGTTTCCCTAAGATCAAGAAAGAAACAAAAAATATCCCCTTTTATCACTTCAATCAATCCTAACTGATAGAATAAAGAAAGAAAAGAAATATAAAAGACATAAAAATTAGGAAAAATTAAAAATTCTATTTACACAACAACATCTTTAAGTATGTAGAAAATCTTGTGGAAGCTATTAAACACTACTAGGACTAGTAAGATAACAAAGAATCTAAAATCAATTTTAAAAACAATTGTATTTCTACATACTAGAAACAAACGATCTGAAAAGTGAAATTTAAAAACAATACAATCTACAATGAATGTCATTACAAATCCAGTCTCTAGGAATGAATCTAATGACAGATGTATAAATAAGCTGCAAAGAAAAAATACAATATGTTGTTGAGAGAAGTTCAATAAGACCTAAAGAAATGGAGGGACATATCCTTTTTATAGATTGGAAGACTTACTAATTTATCAGTATGTCCATTCTACTAACATTTATCTATAGATTTAATGCAAGTGAGATCCAAACCCAGATAGTTTTGTTGATGAAATTCACAAGGTGATTTTACAGCCCATGTGGAACAGCAAAAGGCCTAGAAGAACTGCAATAATTCTGAAAAAGATGAATATGAATACAGTGCCAGGACCTACACTGCCTGATTTCAGGATTTAACATAAATCTATTATAATCAAGACAGTACAGTGTTAAGTGTACAAAATAGAGAAAATAGATTAAAAAATGGAATAGAGAATCCAAAAACAGACTGCCACATTTCAGACCAATCAATATCCAATCAAGGAATCAATTCAATGAGGGGAAAAAAAGGCATTTTAACAAATTGTTCTTAGAATAACTAAAAACTTGTACAGAGTAAACCAAACCTCAACTTCTACCACACTCCACATACAAAAACTACTTCCACATGGATCCCAGATGTAAATGTAAAAGCTAGAACCATAAATCTTCTAGAAGAAAATGTAGTAAACTATTTTTTATAACATTGATGCAGGCAGAGATCTTTTGACAAGCACTGAACATGAAAGAAAAACAATGATAAATTTGATTTAATCAAAGTTTAAAATGTCTGCTGATGGAAAGACACTATACCATGTCGTTCCTCCTTTTTTTTTTTTTTTTTTTTCATGTCGTTCCTCCTTATCTGCGGTTTCATTTTCCAAGGTTTCAGTTACCTGTGGTCAACTGCGGCCCAAAAATATTAAATGGAAAATTCCAGAAATAAAGGATTCAAAAATTTTTAATTATTTGTCATTCTGAGTAGTGTGATGAAATCTCATGCAGTCCTGCTCCATCCCACCGGGAATGTGAATCACCCATTTTTCTATGTCTCTGTGCTGCACGTTAGTCATGCATGTCATCTGCTCCTGATGGTGTCAAAGCTCAATGATCAGGACCACCCAAAGCAGATGACCCTCCTCCTGCCTTACAGTCAGGTCAGTAGTAGCCCAACTCTACATCACAATGCCTATGTCATTCACCTCACTTCATCACGCAGGAATTTTATCATCTCGCATCATCACAAGAAGAACAACGGTAAGTACAATAAGATATTTTCGGAGAGAGAGATACCACATTCATGTAATCACATTCAAGTACATTGTTATAATTATTCTATTTTATCACTAGATATTGCTGTTATCTCTTACTGTGCCTAATTTATAAATCAAACTTTATCATAGGTATGTATATATAGGAAAAAGCATAGTATATATACAGCTTGGTACTATCCACGGTTTTAGGCATCCGTTAGGGGTCTTGGAACATATCCCCTGCAGATAAGGGGAGTGTACTGGATAAAGAAATGAATATGTAAGCCACAGAGTAGGAAAATCTCTCTGTCAAGGAACTAATTTGGGTAATAGAAATGTTCTGTATTTTATACTAGGGTATGGGTTACACTTCTATATATAATTGTCCAAACTTATCAAACTGAACACTCAAGAACTGTATATTTTACAGTATTTGCATTATGTCTTAATTAAAAGTAAAAATCAGGTGGTGCTGGCTGAGATGAAAAGGAAGCAGAAAAAATAAGAAAAAAATACAACAAAATTAAAAAAACTAATAGCAGAACTAAAATCTGTAATGTAAATTATTAATGCGATTAATCAAGACACTGATGTAATTCTCTGAATAAAAAATATATCCACGAGGAAAATCATCCGGAAATCAAATTAAGAAAAAAAGATAAAACAATAATTTATAGAATTAAAGGACATTAAAATATAAAAGAATGACAAGTATACATATATGTTAATACCTTTGAAATAAAAAAGAAATGGATGATTTCTGGAACAAACAGATAATCAAATTCACTAAAGAAAATGATCACTTGAATAGTAAACATGATATAAACTACTGTTTTAAAAAAACTATCCCAAACTATTTCCTATTTTACATAATGTTCCAGAAATAGGTCTAAATATTCAAAAATGTTAATTATATAATCTCTTCCAGTGCATAAAAAGATAAAAATGTACCAAATAACCTATAAATTTAGCATAATATTGGTATTAAAAACCTGCAAATGGAAAGAAAAAGCAACGGATCAACTATTTTTATGGATATATTTGTAAAACCTACATAAAAAAATAAAATAATAGTCAAACACAACAGGATATTGAGAGAGAAACTCATCTTAACTAAGGAGACATAATCCCTGAACTGTAGGAGTTTTTAAAATTTTATTTAATACAGTTAAATAATACACATTATCAACAAATAAAATAATAAAAACTGCATGATTATTTCAACAGGTGCCAAAAAGGTACTCAAAACCCATTATTGATTTAAAAATAAAAAGTTTAACCAAGAATAGGATATTACCTTAACCATAATAATGTCTATTTCAAACAGGAATCGATGCCATTATCAAATTTAAACTCAAACTCTGGGGACATTTCCATTAAAGTCAGAAACAAAAGAGTGTCTGAAATTACCATCATTACATAATTTTGATCTAAAAGTTCTACCCACTGTAATAAGGCAGAAATGAAAAATAAGAAGCACCCTACATAGCAAAGACCCAGAAACTTTAGGAAGCATTTTATACATGGATCCCATGCGTACCAAAACTACAAGAGACACCTACTCAGCTTCCTCTTCAATATTCCTGGGATGCTGAATAAACTACCCATTTAAAATAACCTCACTCCATCCATTCTTTGCTTGGATTGGAAGGGGATTCAACTGATGTCCCCCCATGTTCATCTCTGCCAAAGCCTGGCCTCACCTGACCTAAGCCGGTACTAGACAGGCTGGATCTGCCTCCACTAGGAAAACCAAGAGACTTGTGAAAAGATGTAGCAAGTCAAAAGCCACCAACAGTTGTCTGAGGACTCAACAATGGCTCGGCAGTAAGGATCATCTACCAAAGAATGTTAGAAGAGCATCTGGTTTATGTCCTCAACAACACTGAGATGACATCACATCAACCAAGTTAGAAAAGTGACGAGAAAGAACTGCACAGGGATGAGAAAACCTTGTTACAGAAATGAAATCCAGCCATCAGTAGACCCATCACTGGAAAACCTCAAAGTAGTGAAGTAGAAAATATATATGAGAAAGAGAGAAGACTAAGGAAGAAGGTGGAGAAAGGACAGCCCAGGATCTAACCTACATACAAGACTACACAGAGAGGTTGAAATACATGGTGGGAAAGCAGGAAACAAGAAAGGATGGGAGAAATGTTTTCTAGGAAGAAATTTCAGTCTTAAACTTGAAAGTGTGAATCATATTCCAAGTAACCATAACAACGACAGTCATAACACCAAGCACCACAACTACAGCAACACGGAAGAGACTACGGACTGGTGAGATTTTTCAAATTTCCTAGATAATATGATTACATCCTAAAAAATTAGATTATTTACAAAGGAAAAAAGGTAGGTTATCACAAACTTAACATTATTAAATTCCCAAAATAATGGTGTAGCAGTCACAGACCTTTAAAAGAAAAAGGTTGTAGCCCAAGAATTTTATATCTAATCCGATTGGAGAGTATGTATAAGTGTTGAGAGGAAGATATTGTCAGAGTTACAATACTAAGAAGATTAAAGATTGAGATCAACTTCCTGGAAAGAAAAAACCACAACAATGAAATTTTGTAAATTTTATGCCAGAACAATTGTATATTAATGAAAGTTAAGAAATAAAAAATGAGTTAAATATGGCTAAGCTTACCAATAAGAAGGCTCTCCAAGTAATTAAAAATGAAAACATAATGATATAGACTGTATAAAAGTTTCCCCCTAACAAAATCACAGAAAAGGGTGGTGCATTGAGTGCTATGCTATGTTCCTAGAAGGAGAAGAAACTGAACAATTGTGCAGGACTCTAGTAACCACTGCATGTAACAATAAATGCTACGCAAACACAAGCAAAAAGGTCATGTGGCAAAAATCAACAGAAATCAAAAGCATTTAAAGAACATTTACACTGGTTAAAGGTAAAATCCACCATGAGGGCAGACAGAGCATTGAAAATTAAAATAAAAACTGGTGAAGTAAACTTAAGAAGCAACATAACATTATGTGGGAGACTTCAACACATCACAATAATTCATTTTGGACAAAATAACCAAAAATAGGGATGAAGGGGACATAGTCAATGTGAGGATAACTTCTATGCATATATAAAAACCTTATATGAGGTTGTATAAAACCTTATATGAGGTTATATCACCTATGAGGTGATATATTCATAAAAGTGTATCTCATTTCTTGCTTACAAAGAAAATCTTAGCAAATAGCAGGTCATACTTATCTTCCACAATGCAATGAAAATTGAAATGTAAATGAAAACTTAAAAAATCCTTGTGACTCAGAAATTATAAAATACTTTCCTATAAAATTTATAGAGTAGCAGAGGGAATTTTTAAAAACTACAATAAAATATTGTAAAGAAAATAATCAAAACTGTCAAAAGCTGGGAGATGTTACTGAAGCTCTTCTCAGTGGCCAATTTCTCCTCCTAGTTGCCTTAATTATTAAATAATGAAGAATTAAAGTAAGGAATCTACTGAAGCAGCTAAAAATGGATAAAATAAGCAAAACAAAAACAGCAAAACTAAAAAAAATCAATTCCCTACAATTAAGAAAAATGAAGCCAGGTAGTGGCTTACGCCTGTAATCCCAGCACTTTGGGAGGCCAAGACAGAAGAATCACATAAAGCCAGGAGTTCAAGACCAGCCTGAGCAATATAGTGAGACCTAGTCTCTACAAAAAACAAGAAAAATTAGGTTGTGCATGTCTATAGTCCCAGCCACTTGGGAGGCTGGGGCAGGAAAACTACTTGAGCCCAGGTGTTCCAGGTTGCAGTGAGCTATGATTGCACCACTGCACTCCAGCCTGGGTGACAGAGCAAGACCCTGTCTTGAAAAACAGAAAAAAAAAGGAAGGAGGGAGGGAGGGAGGGAGGGAAGGAAGGAAGGAAGGAAGGAAGGAAGGAAGGAAGGAAGGAAGGAAGGAAGGAAGGAAGGAAGGAAGGAAGGAAGGAAGAAAGGAAGGAACGAAGGAACGAAGGAAGGAAGGAAGGAAGGAACGAAGGAAGGAAGGAAGGAAGGAGGAAAGAAGGAAATGAAGATGAAAATACAACAGTAAAAGTGTCCCTTACTTCTGGAACATGTAGGTTAGGGTCCCAAACTTCAAAACCTATAGAGACCAAGCCAGCTTATCAAAAGCAAAGCAGACAGGTTTAAAACAATAATAAAGAGTGGAGACGACATATGCCGTATCTAGCAGGGATAGCTACTACTCAACTCCACCAAATTATTGCAGCAAAGGAATGCAGGTCTAATCTTGCCAAATTCTCCAATATTTTAACAGGAGAAAAATGTGAATTTTTAATGTGAGATTTTCTGCTTTATAAAATGGCATATGGGCCAAATAAAACATGGCTATGAGCTGTACTGGGCTGGTAGGCTGCTAGTATGCAACTTCTGATTGAGACTATTGACTTCAGCTTGAATCAATTTCAATAATTTATATTTTTCCAGAAATAAACATCTCCATTTCATGTAGATATTCAAATGTATTAACATGAAACTGTATCAAGTATTATTTTTTAAAATCTCCCATATTTATTTTTCATATCTAGTTTATTTCAGTGATAACACATTCATTCTTAATTAAATATGCTATCTTTATCAATTTATTGCTTTTCTTTTTTAAAGAATCAGCATTTGGATCTGTTCATTAGATTGAGAGGTTTGGGGTTTTTAATTTTTAAATTTCCAAATGGGTGGGATTCTTATTCAAACTTTGTTATTACTTTCTGGTTTATTACATTGTAGACAAAGAATGTCCCCATAATTTTTGTCCTTTGGAGTTTAATTAGGTTGCCTTCGTGACCTGATACATAGACATGTTTTTGTTAATTTCTAGAAATGCTTAAAAAAAAAAACTACTCTCTTTTTAAGGGTACAAAATTTGTATCACTCACACACACACACAGAATAATGCACACACATTCAATGTCGTTCAAATTCTGCTACTTAGTTTTACGTACTTGACCAATCTGAAAGGAATCTGTGAAAACTCCCATAATAATTGTTTTGCCCTATTCATAATATTTCTAAGAATTCTTCCTGAGATAAAAATTTTGCAATGAAGATGGCATTCTAATAAAAAAAGAAAAAGCCTAAAATCCTACAGTCATCATTAGTGGTGTGCACCGCATATTTCCTTTCTGGGCATAATAGATGGATTGTACTTCCTAACACCCTTTGTTATTAGGCACAGCCACATGACTTGCTTTAGCTAATGAAATGTGTATAGAAGTGACAAAAACTTCCAGAATCACTGTGTGATTCACCTTGTCTCTTTCCCTTGCCGTAGCTCCCATAGAGGCACATATGGGCTGGAGCCTCTTCCTGCCAGGACACCAGAGTTAGGATGACACAGAGAAAAGACTCAGCTAACCCATAATAGACAGACAGCATGAGTGAGAAATTCAATTTTGTGCTTTTAAGCCACTGATATTTGGGGGTATTATTTATTACTGCAGCAAGACTCAGCCCATCCTTACTAAAACAGATCTGAAAAGAAAGTAGGCAATCTGCAAAAGGAAAAAAAATGAGTATATAAAATCAATCGATATATAAAAAATTTCTTCCTCACACTTATAAGTTAAAGAAAATAAGTCCCTTGGCCGGGCGCAGTGGCTCAAGCCTGTAATCCTAGCTCTCTGGGAGGCCGAGGTGGGCGGATCATTTGAGCTCAGGAGTTCGAGACCAGCCTGAGCAAGAGCGAGACCCCATCTCTACTATAAATAGAAAGAAATTAATTGGCCAACTAATATATATAGAAAAAATTAGCCAGGCATGGTGGCACATGCCTGTAGTCCCAGCTACTTGGGAGGCTGAGGCAGCAGGATTGCTTGAGCCCAGGAGTTTGAGGTTGCTGTGAGCTAGGCTGATGCCACGGCACTCACTCTAGCCTGGGCAATAAAGTGAGACTCTGTCTCAAAAAAAAAAAAAAAAAAAGAAAGAAAATAAGTCCCCACTTTTCAGCATTCATATTAACAATGATTTTTTGAAATAATTATGTTCAATACTGGTCAGGGTATTTATTCTAAGACAGGCACTTTCATACATTCCTTTTGGTAAACCTTGCCCGAGAAAAATGTTATTTATCATGAAGAATTTTAGCAGCTTCCTATCTTTCACACAGTAATTTCCCTTCTAGAAAGCCAGCATGATTTCTGCATTCAAGATAGTACAGTATGTGGTACCAGGGAGAAAACAAACTCTCTAAGTGTGATTCCAGGACAGGTTTGTGTATCTCTAATTTTAAATGAGGTGCTAACCTCTTTGCCCATGGAATATGGGATTCTGGCATCTATGGCATGCACTGGCATCATGGTTAATTAAATGTCATCTGTGGTTTCTTGGGATAAAGTAATTATTGAAAGCAAGGCTTTGGAAGACCCAAACATCTCCTACCTTTGACCTTTATGATAGCAATGATGACAAGGACTGTGGGGTGGGTTGTCTGCTTCCGAACACCCTTGAAAGACAAAACAAGCTCAGGCCATTAAACTTTCAGCTTGAGCCACAGTCAGAGAGCTAGAGCTCTTCCATGATGGCCCTAAAATAGTCACTTATTTCTTATAACTGCAAGGAAGACCCCAGATTTAATTGTGTGGGCTACAGAATTATAAATTGAAATCACAAACTCATCAAGCCTCCAATGTGAAATTCAGGATCCTGATTGGAAAGGAGTGAGACCTGAGACTTGGAATAGGGATTTTTAGGTGGATTTAGAAAACCGAGTCATCCCCAGGTATCCCCGATGTCCTGATAGCTCCCTGGAGTCAGACGAGATAAAGTCAATGACCACTAAGACCTGTCATAGACACAGTTGTCTTGAAAGGGGACGCTTGTTTCTCCAAGATCTATTTCCACCAAGTTTCACTGTCTCTAAACCCATGACTGGAATCAGATCAGCACATCCCCAGGGGAAAAGTTCCAGGTCTGATAAGAAAGAACACAGAGTTGCAAGATGTAGCTCATTTACATCAGCATAAACCTGGGGGATAGGAGTGACAATGGACTCTGGGGTGTTCAACCAAGGTAGACAGGCTATGACACTGGATATGGCTGTGCTTGCTGAAACAGGTGCACATACCAGCAATTCTGTTTTTAATATATTGGCTGGAGCAGCTGGAAGTGACTCAGTCTGTTTAGTCATTGGCTGGAACTTGAATTCAATGTGGCAAACTGGCAGTGAGCTCGAGATGGCAGACTTCTCCTGGCATGCTGTAGAGGCAGGAATTGCTTAGGGAGAAAGGCATGTTAGAGTGGATTTGTCACAAACATCTACCATGGCTACATATCCCCAGGAAGGCCTAAAGGACTCTCCCTTCACTGAAACAATGAGAAAGCTGGAGACACCATCCTCAATTCGCACATTTCTGCTCTCACATAGGGATAATCTGGACAGTGGCTGGAGCCTTTTGCCCAACCAATGGTGACCTCAGGAGAACCCCATGTTTCTGGGTGCATATGGCAACAGTAACTGGGAACCCAAACATTCACATATAGGTTTGAAATACCAAGGTATTGATGCCTTAGGGGTATGTGTGTATGTTCAGTTACTGCCTTAATGTCCTGTTGTCACCCTAAGTGACCTATATCCACTAAAATCGCAAAAAGAATAATACATCTTGCATGACCTGTGCAAGTTACTTGAAACCTCTGTACTTCATTTTTCTCATCTATGAAATGACATTCATAATAGTTAGCACCTACTTCTATTGCGAAGACTAAATAAATTAGCAAATAATGTTTTTAGAACAGTGTTTTGCCCATGATGAAAACTCTGTCTGTCTTAGCTACTATTATTGTTACCCAGTGTTATTATGGGGAGCATGGCAAGCATTGCATAAGGGTTTTTATTATTTATTTTATTTATTAATTATTTTTATTAATTTTATTTATTATTAATTTCATTTATTTATTAATTTTATTAATTATCCAGTTAAAACTTACGTAGTCAGACTGGAGAAGATCCAGCAACAACTCACGAACAGAATGAAATACAAAACAGTTTAACGCTAATCAGGCTTATTCACAAATGCAGGCATTTGGAGACACATTTTCCTTTCATTGTTCTGCACCAACACTTGTGACTTCGTGAAGGACTTCAAGGTTTTAAACTCACAATGCCCCACACACCTAGCTAGTGGCAGGAGATTAGGGAGGGCCTTCACTTTACTGGAAAGACCCTCAAAGGCAAAAACGAAATTGGGTTTACTTTCCATTTCTCAAAGTGTGCCCTAGACTTGGGCTTCTCATGTTTTAATGTGCACATTGATCGGTTGGGAATCTTGTTAAAAGAAAATTTCTGATTCAGCAGGTCTGGCGTGGGGCCTGAGATTGAGCATTTTAAAGACGTTCCCAGGCGATGCTGATTCGGCTGGTGCCTGGACCACACGTTGTGGCCTGTGCATGTGCAGGCACATCGAGGGCCACCTGCCTGAGGCAGAGGGAACTGAACCCCTAAGGACAGACTGTCTACTTCCTTCACCAGGTTCCAAAGGAAAATCTCCTTGTCGCCTTTCAGCCACTTACCTCCTACTCAGACCTTCTTGCTCACACAAATATCCACAGGCTGGGTGACTTCTCTTTAGCCAAAGATTTCCCATTCATCCAAAGATCCCCTAATTGTGTCAACAGATTGCTGCACAATAACCTGATGTGATTGTTGAAGGATGCAGGGCCCTGGGCTCCACCCTTGGCAATTCTGTTTCTGCCAGTCTGTTTTTGTGTGTGCTGCTCCACACACTGCCCAGCTGTTCCCTGATGTGGAGTTGGATTTGGGAAGCTGTGCTTTAGGCTAAAATTCCCCACCTGCTTTCCCTTCTTGCCAGCTAGCTCCACTTCATGCAGCCTGTGGGTGAGCACCTTCCCCCATGCATGGAAAAGAAGTATATTCTGTCACCACTGGGTCGCAAAATAGACCTGATCCAACCTCCAGAGCGTTCGATTCAGCACACTCAAGCGTTTGAAGGAGGAGTGGAAAGTGAGCACTGCTTGGAATTGAGCACAGACCTTCACTGTCTTGTAAGAGATCACAAGTGAAAACAGAAAAGTGGCATGAATGTGATGAATCAACACAGGATGAACGCTCTCAGTGAATGGGCAGTTGAAAGAGGGCCTATGGGGACACATGGGCTAACAATGGGAACACTGCAAACCATCCTCTCCTGTGACTCGGGCCATGATTTTGTTCTTACGCAGCTCAGCGGTTTGTCTCAAAATGAACCAAAAGTGAATCTTGTTAACCACGAAAATACGCAAGTTCACACATAATGGACACCAGATAAATTCCTTTTAAATTGACCTGAACTGAATTAAATTCACCATCCAGGCAGCAATGAACCTGGAAAAAAAAAGAAAAAACTACAAACGTGTTGAGAAATGAGAATGAATTTCAAAACTAACATTTGTTAGAATTGCAGGAGATTCGACACCTCTGAGGAGAAGAAGACAAATAAAGGCAGAGGAGGCCAGGTCTCCCTTTGTTTCCAAGAGGGACTTTGCTCTCGAGTGCAGGGGAGACGAGGTGGCAGCGTGGAAGAGCAGAGGTCGCGATGGGAACTGAGCAGGACATGCAATGGTCCAGGCTGCTGACCACGCCTCCAGGTTCAACTGTTTCAGGAAACTATTTGCAAAGCTAGCCGGATTCGCTCCAGCCATGTGGTTGTTGAAACCACTGAAAATGCAGAAAGCCGTCCCAAATATCCCTTGGGTCTTGACAATACAAAGCCCTTATTCCCTGGTGAATGACGCAGGAAGCTCTGAACAGCCAAAGCAGCTGCCATGGGGACCACGGAGCAAATGGAGTGTGGCCGAGCCCGGGGTGACTTCCAAACAGCCATTCTCTACCTGCTTCTTCTATAAAAGAATTCAGCTTTGGAGATAATTTTTTGAGTGACTATTTTATCAATTCTTTCAAGGAGGGTACATAACTAATATGCACGGGAGAGAAGTCAATTGCTTACATGCAATGAATGCCTTGGGAACTGGGCTTAGATGTCTCAAGCAGTCTCATTGAGAAGAGCTGCAGGTTTCCAGAATTGGGACTGATGGATCCTGTCAAAAAGCACCCAGGAAAGGTGAATCCTGGTCCCCAACTGGGGCTAGTTTAAAAACTACTTTACCTGCAGAGGTTGAAGAAAGGGGAAGGGAATGAAGAACTGAGTTAAAATTCCAGGAAAGAACCTTTGCAGTAATGTACCAAAGAGGAAGCCTCCAGGCACTGAGCAGAAGTTTGAGGTTTTTGTTTATTTAACTCTGAGTGGTAGTTCAGCCCACTTGGCACACGTGTGCACTTGCACGCGCGCACACACACACACACACACACACACAGAGTCAGTCTCACTGCTGCCCCACACCCAGCAATCCCAGACCCTCCTGCCTGCCTTCCGTTCTGTCCCCTGTAACTGTCTGGCTGGGTCTGTGCCCAGGAAATCCAGGCGGTATCCCTCATCCAGGGAGGCGACTGTTACATGGGTAAGCCGGCAAGGCAGCCCTCTCCCAGGGAGCCACCTAATGAAAACCTCATGTGTCAACTTGGGCTGCACAGACAAACTCAGGCTCGTTCCAGCCGGGCCTCGTGCCAAAGGTATGACTTCACTGTTGGGCAACCGTGCGGGGACCCCAGAAAGAGAGGATTGGTGTGTGGGCCAGACCTGCTCCTAATCCTGGCCGGCTGGGGTGGGTGGGGACCGCGCCATCTCCTCTCCTGCTGCTGCCAGACACCAGGGCGTGTGGCCGGGAGGCCCAGGTATCTCACAGTTAAGAATCCTAAGCCCTGCCCCAAACACTCCTTTTTTTTTTTTGGCATCACCCCCATAAAATTCTCTGCCATTTCACATGTTCCAAGCCAAAGAGAAACTTAATTAGGTAGGCCCAGATCTCTGCGGAGTATCCTCA